>JAMLFT010010129.1:0-12119 GCA_026544285.1 Pachyrhizus erosus
TAATTTTTTTTATGTGACTAATTTTTAATGAGACTAGTTTTTTATGTGATATTTATCATGTTTATGATTTTTTTTAGTTTTAACATCAATTTGATTTTGTAATTTTCATATAAGTAAATTTATTAGGACAAGTTTTACTTCACAAATCTTTCATAAAGTTTAAAATTGCGTTTCAAAATAGAAAAAATAATATTATTATCTTGAAAAGACTAAATTAAACCAATTTTAAAAGATAAAAAATTAAATTAAATTTTTTAAAATATAAAAAACCAAATTAAATCTAAAAAAACATAAAGGATTAAACATATAAAATAAAAAATTAAATTGAACTCGATCTCCTAATTTTCTGGATAGAAAAAATCCGATTAAAGAGAAAAAATCTTAAAGATTGGTCAGTTAAATTTTACAACAAAACCTAATTATTGACAGATTTAATGAATATTTTAAACTAATATAATGAAGATAAAAAAAAAAAAAAAAACATGGAAGACACTTTCCTTCTTTATTATGATTATTACCATTCTCTCTTTCTTTCTCTTATTTTTTGAAGACACAAACCAATATGGATGAGACTCCATTGGACCCTATAATTATTAAAATTGGATACAGAAAAAAAAAAAAAAAAAGCATCGAAAATTCTCTGCAGAAAAAAGAAAAAGACATTTATTTTCTTTTCCGTGTGATATGTTATTAGCGACTAGTGTTTTTCTATCGTGAAAACGTTATAGGTTGTATTGTATCAGTTCTGTGGAGATAACGGTGCAACGGGTCTCATTCGTTATGTTTGGAGGTACCCAACCTTTGAGATTCCACTATTTTTCATGTCTTAGATTTCTTTTCACAAGAATTAGCAATTCCCAAAAATAAAGTTCATTTGTTTTTTTTTTCTTTTTCTTCTCCAATGTCAGAAAATTAGAATGCCATGTTCTTTTGTTCTTGTAATAAACTGTGTGGGCTTTAGCTTCGATTGCTTGTTTCGCTCAAATGGGTAGCGTTTGTTGCTGTAATAAACTGTAGTCGTCTCTGGCATTTGAAGTTGGGAGAAAGTTATGAACTTTCCGTTTTGATTTCCTCTTGTTCTGGGTATTCTTATATTCTTATTTGTTTATTTACTCATTTTTTGTGTTTACAAGTATTTTTGAGGACTAGTTTCTTATGGTTAGTGTAGTGAATGGTAGGGGATTTTGGTTTGATTTGGGAGGAGGAATGTGTGTGGTGGTGGTGTTTAGCCTGAAGTAGTTTTTAGGTCTTAAGTTGTTTTGTTATTACAAGAATATTTGAAGGGCGTTTCTATAATTCATGGAAAGTTCTTACCTTTGTTGTTTGGTGCTAATAGATGAAAGAAAAGGGGTGACTTGTGTTGTGGAGTTTGGGTAGTGGCCGTGGAAGGGAGGGTAGAATGGATTTGTGGGTTGTTGCAGCTGCTGCTGGAGCTGGGTATTTGGCTAAATATTGGAACAGGGTTTCAAAAAATGGTGATAGCTCGTGTCACGCGTCTTCAGAGGATTTGTGTTTTGAGAATCCTGGGCCCCCTAGCTGCTCCTCTCCATTTGCCAAGCAAGCACGAAGAGATGAATTGGGCAAAGATGTTTGTTGCTCTGATGGAAGTGTTTTAGAAGGGAAGTCTTCAGATTTGAACACAATGGATGGTCTTTTGACAGGAGAGGTGCCTTCTACGAGAAGAATTAAAAATGAAAAAATGCAACACTTATGGAATTATACCAAGCATGATGTCCTATCTATATCCAACTTAGCAATGCCATTATCAACATATGATGATAACTTCAAGGATGTTGATGATGGAAATGATCAAAGCTCTGGCATTGTTGATGATCGTGGTTTCCTTTTTCCAGATTCTTCTGCAGAAGTGGTTCCTATCAATAACTCTTCTGGACATAAAACCTTCCTCAGGATGAAGCATTTGTCTGGGCGTGTTAATAGACCTTTAAGTTCCTTAGAAAGTTGCTTTATGGCTCAATTGTACAAGGAGCATGCTGAAACAAAAGAATATGTTTTTGTTTCTCCTTCATCACCATCTAGGACCACAAGGTCATTTCTTGTAAGCAATGGAAGCCAAGTAATCAACAGATCAAATAATAATTCGTTTAGTGCACCAATTGGAAGCAATGAATATAAGTTGCAAAAAGAAGCTGGTCAAGTAAAGGATGAAAATATATTTGGGGTTCCTTCATTACCCAAAATTAGATTTCTGAATGATGCTAAGATGATGAAATTCAATGCAACCATTGGGAGAAGTCGAAGATTGAGCTCTTCCGAGGATGTATTGAGTGGAAAACTCTTTCATTCTCAACAATATGGTACGTTTCTTGAATTAAACAATACCTTCTTAGCTTGTGCTGTGTTACAAATGTTTGATTTGTGTATTTTTTGTTCATGCTTATGTTTAGAACTTTTTCTTTTGTTGTAGGAATAACACAGTTGTCAGTTACTCTCGGGGAAATTATCAGTCTTTCAATATTATAATATATATATAGAGAGATAGTTAGTTAGTTAGTTAGATTTCTTGGTATTATGCTTAGTTACAGTCTCCTCTTGTATTTGAGGATAAACTTGTAAAGGGATCTTGCTTTATTTTTGCTCATGGGTGTAAGTTATAAATATAGATATTTGATATTTGTATAGAATTCCTTAATCTTGTAGAATGAGGCTTATAAGTTATTTGAAAATTGAATGACTTCTGATCTGGTTTAAATTTTAAAGCCCTTTCTTATTGAAGGGATATTATAGCTTTTAGTTTCTGTATTCACAATAATTGATATTGAAACACACAATAGAGAATCTCATTCTTCCTTTGCAAATGGATATTTTATGGGGGCTGAAGGTGGAATGAAATTGCTTGAGTTTCTAAAGCAGCATTCACGGCTTTAATTAGCAAAGGGTATTATTATCTAATCTTTAATGTTTTGATTAAGCCTAGTTTTCTAAACCCTAAAATATCTTCTGCATTGGCAACTACAAATATTGATCTTTGAAATGAATTCGGTTGCTATTTATTTCATGGGTGGACAACATGTATTACCTTGATAACTACATATGTTAACACATTTGTATTCATCAGATAAAACATTTGTCTTCAGTCTTGGGATTTCTTTTGGAATGATAACTTCCATCATGGCAAATAAAAGAGAAATAGACATGTTTAGAGAGTTATTGAAGCAGAATGAAAACTTGGTTCAAGATCTACAAGAGGAACTTGAAATGAAAGATTCAATGACTGTGAAGGAGTTACAGGATGAAAATTATGGTTCACATGATACATGTGATCATTCCTCAGATGACAAGGAGCTAAATGAATTTTCTCCTGAAAAGCATGTGGATAACTCTCCAAGAATTGACTCCAAAGAATCATATCATCAAAAGGTAGAACAAAGTTCAGAGTCCATGAGCAAAATTGAAGCTGAGCTTGAAGCTGAACTTGAGAGATTGGGGTTGGACATGAATGCATCAAGCTTAAAAGGAAAATTATCCGAGCTTGTTGAGGTAAGAATAAATGTTTATCTTCACATATTTCCTAGTAATTACATGATCCTTTAACACAAAATATTGTCTTGAAATATATCTGTTTTTATGTATTTTATTTTTAGTTTTTCCATGTATTCACCTCCTAACACCACCTATGGTATCATAGCTAGTCCCAAGTCTGGGTAAAGAAAGAGAGTTGTGCTAGGCCTTCAGCAGCTAACATGAAATACCAAACACAGAACATTTATGACAAATTTTGTGTGACATGTACTCCTAGTTTAGTTGGTCTATCCTTGGATGCAGAAATAAAAAATGGAATGGAAATTACCGCCTCTGATTTATGTGCGCCTTGAAAGAGATATTATGTTACTCAATTCCTCCTTGTTAACCTGTTTTCACCAGAGAGTACAAACTACAAAGTATAACCTTAATTCCTAACATGAAAGATGAATGCCTGGAACTTCCAATTGTTCTGACGTATGCTGCAACATGAGTTTTTAATTTGTATGCCTAATTTATTCTAGTAGAAACCAGAATTGCAGCTATAACTGAGTTCCTAGCAATTGACCTACATTTACGTGTTAAGTAATAGAAAGAACATGTAAGCTTGGCACTACTATAGATATTGGTTTTAGCTCTCTTGCCAATTTTATATGCCTTGTTTCTTTTGGAAGTTCCAACACATCTTTGTTTTGCAAATCATGCAAATCTTCTTTTTCCAGTGAAAGTTTACATCTTTTACTTTGTTCCATTGCTTTTTGTGGTTGAAGTTAATGGTACACAAATTCTTGCAGCTTGACCCAGAGTTTGTCGCAGATTTTGCTCAAGGTGAGTTACGAGCTGACACGATCAGTGGGAAGGATTCTGTCCATCCAAAATCAAATGAGGATGCTGGTGATCCAACACTTCTTCCTGCCAACTATGCAGTTTTGCCTCATGAACTGAGTTTGCGTTTGCATGAAGTTATACAATCCCAACTTGAGCAACAAGTGAAGGAGCTTGAGATTGCCCTTGACAATAGCCAGAGGAAAGTACGACTCTTGGAATCAAAGCAAGAGAGTTATCTTCAAAAGGCATCTTCCTTTAATAGAGAAAATGATGATTGTGACCTTATGTCCCAGCCCTTAATCCTCAATTTATCAGGTGAAGCTCTAGATGCATACAATGAGGCCTATGAAGAACTAATAAAGATAAATGACTCTGAAGAAAATTCACCATTAGACATCCATGATAGTTGTGACCACAAGGAAGGTTCACATTCACATGATTGGCAAGCATTAGGAGTTCAACATGGTGGAGCAAATGGTTCTAGTGAGGTAACAATGTTGGAATGGCACAACTCTAGTATTTATGAATTAGATGGTACCGAAGATGAAAGTTGTGGTTTTGATGATAATGAGGTGGAACAACAATTGATAAGGCAGATTGTTGAAAGGACCAAGAAAGGTTCTCCTGTTTTTAAAAATGCACAAAGGATATTGTATTCTATGGATGAAGATGAACAATGATATCAAATAATTTTTAGGCATTAGGAATAGAAAATAGGAATATTTATTAATACCAAAAAGCTTCCTTTATTTTCACCTTTATATTTACATCATATACCGTTAGATCTATGCAACCCCATTTCCCCTACTTTTAAAGTTTTTAACTCAAAGCAAAAGGTCTAAGTCTTTCTAATTAAGATTCATAACTCAAATTTCATTGGCCTATAAAGTGCATGTTTGTATACTTGCTTAGTTGATATATTGCACATTTTAATTATCAGTTTTGTGAGAAGCAACGCAATATTAATTTACTCAATTGTCCGTTAAGTGGAAGAATGAAAACACTACAACTAAATAGATTAGACCACCTGTCCAAGCTTATCTTGATAAAGCATGTGTTTGATTATAGGGATTTATATTGTGTATGAAACATTGTCGTGTTACACGTGAATTTCTCAGGAAAATGAGTGACTGTGTTAGCATCTCCTATAATGCACATACAAGAACGAAATGGTGCAACAAATAAAATCGTACATGTTTAGATATCTGGTTGCCAACATCAAAATGAACTTCAATGATAGAAATGTAATTATATGTGCATTAGTTCGAATGGGACTCTATTTGTAAGTGGAATCAATTCACCATATGCAAGTGGTTGGTTTAGTGGTCATCAAGGTAGGTTATAAAATAAGAATGTGTAGAGATACTTTCAAGTGGGAGATTTCTAATTCAAATCATGTGGAAGATAATTCTTGAGAAGGGGTAAGATGGTACAAGTCGCCACATGACTACTTTAAAACGAGGGAACTTAGGATATACTACACCCAACAAATCCACTCACATTTAGTGGTATTGTTCCCTTGTGGTGGTGGGTCCAAGTAATGGATTTCTGGATGATATTTGTAAAAGACATTTTAATGTTTATTCTTTTAAGTTTTGAATATAAATAAATAAAATTTATGTATGTTAGTTCAAAATATAAGTAAATTATAATTAATTTTATCTTAATTAATAAAAATATCTCTAAAATATTTTTTTATTAAATTGAGATGTTATTTTTAATGATATTTTTTATTAAGTTTCAATGAAGAAAAATTTAGAAAAAAATATTTTTAAAATGATGTTATTAAAACTAATTTCTCAAGATACTAAGATTTATTTAAGAGATTGATATTTTTTAATAGATTTTTTTTCATACAAATGAATATAAAGATCAAACCTTGGGCCACATATTTAAATAATAATATTATTTATCAATCATATTATACCATATTAATTTAAGTATTAAATCAATCAAAATATTGTCTTATTTGATGTTGTTAAGTGAAATGTTCATCTATATGGATATGTATGACAAAGTTAGAATGTGTTATTCTATTGTGCGAAATTAACAAAGTTATTACTCCATTTGTTAAAACAATTTCCATTTAATCTTACTGTTACAAAAATAGCTCTCAAATAAGAAAAAATATTTGTTGTGTTATATGCATAAAGAAATCAATTCCTATGCTCTTCTATAATTATGGATAGCAATTATCTATGACATAAAGTTAAAGATTTCATATATTATCCTATTTTGCAATTTAGACATAAATGACATATTTAATTGTATCATGGTTGAGTAATTAGTCAAACTCTTGTTATTATGTAAAATGTTTATTACTCTCTAGAGAAACAAAATGCAACTTAGTAATAGTAAATCCATTATTTTTAGGACACTCATGTTCAAAATGTTTCCAAAATTTTTTTGTGACAAATTGATTATATATCATATTTTTTATCTTTTAATATTTTTTGTATTTATATCCAAATGAGTAATAAATTTCACATATTTATGTTTGGCTTATTAAAAACTTGTCAATGTGATTATCATCATCAAATACAACTATATAATATTTGATAAATGAAAAAAAAAATCTCAACAAACAATTTTTTGAAGTTAATATCTAAAAAAAATATTATTTATGCTTTCTCACAAAAAAATAAATAAATTACGTTCATGATTTAATGTGATTTCATCAACATGTTTATTATAATAAAAGCTTTTAATAACACAGTCATGACCTTAGTTAATGCACTTGAAAATATATTTGATATAACAAGATTAATTATATCACTCAATATTTTATGTGCACTATATCTCAAGAACAAATATCTATTATTATATCACATAACATACTTGTTATCAATAACTAAATCATCTAGTTTAATGACTTTTCATTATCTCTTTTTTTATATGAAGATATAATCCATCTAGATTATACTTATTCTATTAACAATTTTTTTTAAAAAATATTATATACTTTACTTTTTGAATATATAAAAATTTCTTGATCTAAATGGTTCATAAATAATGAGAAATTGTGTAATTCTAAAGAACTCAAAGTTGTTATTCTTATTTATTTATTTTTTTTATTAATCACGATATTAGTACGAAGTGGTTATGATTTTTTTAATATAATTTATTTTATATCTAAGATATTCAAATTGTAGATCATTTGATCAAAGATCTCAAATTACTACCTCTACGATTTATATCATCTCAACTACCAATTCGAATCGTGACAATGGCTCATAGTCATGCTAGTCAAACGAAAATAATTTTCAAAACATCAAACATATCATAATAATTGTCAAATAAGTAACTCAAGGTAAAAAGTACAAACAGTTAGACTAATTGGTTTTATTTTCTCTTTATCTCCATATCAACCAATAGAACAATAAGGAATAAAATATTAGAGAAAAAAAGTACGTAAAAGACTCAATGTTAGTCAGATCGATGCATATATTATAGCCAAAAAAATTAATGTTAAAATAAAAAATTGACCAAGTCATAAAATTTGACAAATATTATACAAATTATCTAGAAAAAATAAAAATAATCTGTGTACGTATATACTTTAGTGTACACACATGTGTGGGTACTGAGTCTAACATAAAAGTTACGTTAAATTAAACAATACCATATATTCGACATTCAAAAATTTCTAGTCAACAAAATTATAAGTGTGTTTAGACAGGTAATTTCATTTTTTTTAGAAATTTAAGTGCAAGGGAGTTGAATTCATGCCTTTTACTTTCTAACATTAAAAATTTCTTTCTAAAAAAATTCAAAATTTAAATTTGTTATGTCAAAATCCGATGTGACAAATTTTAAAGTTAGAAATTAGAAGTTTAATACAAACTTGTGCAAGTAGTACTCTTGGGAACATAATCTTAAAAAGTCACGAATTTGTATCAAATAAATAATTTTTAAAACCTATTTAGTTAGATATTAGTGTAAGTGAAATGAACTAATAATAATAATATAAGTGCAATACTGAGACATTTTTCATATGACGGGTCTGAATAATTGGCCTTAAAATTAGTCAAGTAATTTCAAAAGTCAAGATTTTCCTAAAAGAAAAACAAATAAAAATTTTGACACATGAACCCCAACCCATGCAAGTTTGATTAACTTACAAGACTCTATTTCCTATCCACAGGACCCTCCCTATGATTTAAACTATCTCAACTACCAATTCAGCTTGTAACAACTAAAAAGCATATCAATAACCTACTCATAATGATTCAAGACAAAGGAAATTAATTTACAAAACAGTAGACTTATATCATAATAATTGACTAACAAGTAATTTAAGGTACAAGAGATGCTACCTACACCGTTATCAACCAAAACATTTGTTAACCCAAGCTTAGAAAAGAAGGAAAAAAAAAAGTAGGCAAAAGACTCGAAATGATGGTAAGGGGCATTTATAGCTAAAAACATTTAGTTGGTGTTAAAAGCAAATAAAGATTGACCAAGTTCCTATTAAGGGACTCTGATTTTTATTTTTTTTATTAGTTTTAATTTTTTAACTTGTTTTTGTCATTATTTTTAACTAGTCCTTATAGACTAAAAGTAAAGAAAAAAATAAAAATAAAAATAAGTTAAAAAATTAAAAGTATATGTAACGTCCTTTTTATTTATTTAATTTTAAGGAAATTACTTCTAGATATTTTATTTTATTTACTTTTAAAAAAAAATTCTTTCAAGATTGCAATTTAAAAGAGACATAACTATTAATATCATATTCAGATAATTTAATATTAATTATAATATTTTAGTCAATATAATAAGATCAGGTCAAGTTATCATTACATTCTTTCAAAGTAGCTACCTAGTACATTACACAAAAGTTTAAAGTGATCAAAACATTTATGTTTCTACAACCATCCCTAGCCCGAACACTCTGAAGGATCTTCTTTTACTGAGGATTCCTCTCTTTTGCCCTGAGCATTTGTTGGGACTAAACTGATAAATGAGTCTTGACATGGATGAGTTTGAGCGTGATGATGTACTGCAAGAACATTTGGAGGAATATCTGTGAATCTAGGTGATGGGGTTTGGGATAAGATTACTGGAATGTCTATGTGATGGAATTGTCATGAGACTATCATGTTTAGAGGTCTAAAGGTGAATTTGACATAACCTATGAATGCATCGTCTCCACCGATCCTATCATGCGTCCATCAACCCTCTAGGGGTATTATCGTTAGGTGAAAAAGGGGTTGGAACTCGTCCGCCATCTGAATCTGAAATGTGGGGTTGTAAGAGTGAGCTATCAATCCTCAAACAATCACACATACATATAAATCATCTCTGTCTATCGTAGACTCTCACCTCATTGTAACATGCTTATATATGAATTCTACTCGATTTAGGATCCTTCGTAGCCTCCAATATTACTAACTCCAGGAGGACTTATACGAGCTTGTTAATAATAGTCCAGATTTTCAGTTTAGGTTGATTATCGGAAGTACATATCCTGCCTGGTACTGAGTCCAAGATACTCTCAATCGAATCTTCATAATGTTCCGCTTTGTCGAGAATGCCAAACTAGTTTTGTGACACCCTCTTCACTCTGAACGGTTCACAACTTGACACCTTCTCTACCCCCAAGGACTTACCAAAACTTGCGTACATTCCTCAAATACCTTCTGTGGTCAATCCTTGCAATCTCCAGTCTTATTTCTCACTTGTTAGGGATTTTGACCCATTTTACCTTCCTTTCTTCGTTTGTCAATCTTTCTTGGTACTAATGTTTAATTCTATGATATCGTTGTGTAACATCTTTCTTCCATTATTGCTTTGCAACTCTTATACAAATGGTATTCAAGTATTGTCTGAGAGTTTCTCAATTCATCTACTACCCTAGGGTTATTTTAGTAATTTACTATCTCGTGGAGATAGTTGTCACTTATAGATCCCTTTACTATTTATGGAGGTAATAAACTTCATTCATATTATCAATATAAGTAATCATACAATATAGGAGCATTAAAATTGTAGTCAAATAACACACCAATCAAATAATACACATTATAATTAAAATGACAAGATAGGGTCAAAATCGTCTTTTCTAGTGATTTTTCATTATAATTTGTATTTCTATTTTCTCCTCTCATTTTTCTACCTATTTATTATTTCATTCCACTTTGACTAATTATTTAAATGTTAGAATTTAAATAAAGATCCATTCATAAGTCAAAAGAATAAATTTAAAACAAGGAAAAAGGTAAAATTGTCTTTTTCTTCCTTATTTTCTTTATTTTTATGCTTTTCCTCTAAGATTTTATATTCTTCTATTTACCATTCTACCTTGGTTTACTTTGAATTAAAATAAGTAAAATAATTTTAAATTTTTTTCTATTTACACCCCCCTATTTACTATTCACATCCCCCTTCTTGACTACTTTTTGCACCCTCAGTTCACTAAACTCACCCCCCTCCCCTTTTCTCCTTCAAATGCTTTCTTCTATCTTTACCTCTTTGCTCACTCTCTTCGTCCTTTTCTTTTTCTCCTTTTTTCACTAATTCCTAATCTTCTTTTTATATTTACATTTAATTTAATTGATATTCTAAGCTAATTTTGACTGAAATTTTCAACTAGAATGGAAAATGTTTGAAACACAAACAGGTTCTGGGTAGAGAATACCAAATTCTCAATTTTGATTTGATTTGTAAAATCTCAGCTTCTATTCCTTCCAGGCTAATTCGAAAATATTGTTTTCGACTTCAGAAACTTTCCTAATGAAGTCTTGATCAACTGGGTTCAAGTTCGTGGTCAGAATTTAGCTTCAAATAACCATGGAAATTTCAATTTCGAAGTCTATTTTCTTGGCCAAAATCTAAGAAAATTATGATTCTAAAACAAAATTAACAATATACCCAAGCTTCAGGTAACAAGAATTTAAAGAAAAGAGGTCCCTCTTACTTGTTTCGAAGTTTTCTGGCGAGGTAAAATGAACTTTTCGGTGAAGGGTTGTTTTTGAGCTTCACTACTCCATTTCGCTTAATTTTTGAACAGAAATTTTGTTGAGAAGTTTTTGAATAAGTAAGTGAATAGAATAGGATGAATGAGGTTCGATTGTGGAGAGATTTTGAGCTCGTTCTTCTCTGGTTATGCCTTCTTCTTCGCTCAGGGTGGTCTCAAATTTATAGGCATTTTGGATTGAAATTTTGTTTATTTAATTCCTAGCGTATGGGCAAAGGTAACTAGGACAATGGCAGGGTCACAAGATGACAAGGCAGCGTTTTTGCATATGACAACTTGAGGTTGAAGGAGATGATCGAGCTACTTCAATGGCAGTCCATGTTTTGAAGGTTAGCTTAAGTACAAATAATTTGTATAAATAAATAGCAATGTGCCTAATGGTTAAATGACAATCCCTGCGTCCCTCATTCTCTCTTCACTCCCAGGTTGTGCCTTGAAATCCGTTCCACCCTTAGTTTTCTCATTTCACTTTTATTTTTTCCTATTCCTCTTAACTCTCCCTATATACATTCTTTTTCCATTTCAATTGTCACGAGCTCTCCTAGCTCAACTAGCAATGCCTTCCTCTTTTTCCTATAGGGCCTAGGTTCGAACCCAACCCTGCTCTTTTTTATTTTTCCTTTTATTTTCTTATTTTCTTTTTATTTTTATTTTTTGTTTTATATTTTTAAAAATCATGTTTTTGATTTCTAAATTTTTTCAAAAATTCTATAAATTAGCATATATTTTCCTTCTTCTATTCCTATATTTTCTTTCACCATATATTTATTTTATTTTGATAAAATTTATTTATTTCATTTATCTGAATATTTATTTATTTATATTTCAATAA
>JAMLFT010010130.1:0-12119 GCA_026544285.1 Pachyrhizus erosus
TTTGATATTATTTTATTCTTTTTTATAAGACTTTTTTTAACTTTTATTACATTATTTATTTTTAACTAAAATATCTTTAATTATTTTAGTTTATAAATAATAAATGTTATGAATTATTTTTTTTTATAAAGATTAGATAATTAAAGAGTTTGATTTTAAAAAATAAAATTCTATTACCATCATACATTAATTATTTAAGTGAAAATTAATTAATAAAAATGATACAATTAATTTTAATAATTTTAAATAATTTAAAAAAATATTATAAGTATAAATAAATTTAATATTATTAAATAAATTAATTAATTTTTTAAATGTGTGATATAATTATAAATGTTTTATAATTAGGGAAAAAATTATATTCCTTGCTACAACTTAAATATTCTTTTTCAAAAATTTCTTTAAGAATTATTTGCCAAAGGTTCATAAAAACGATAATTAATCAGTTTCTTTAAACTTATAATAAGTGTCTGCGAAAAAAGTATTTTTTGAAATAATTGATTATTTAAAAAGTGAATAAGATTTGGTTTTTTAAAAAAATAAAAAATTACTTAATTTAAAAATAAGTAACTTAGATAAATATATTAAAAAATTTAAAAAAATTATTTTATTAAAAGAATATTTATTTTAAAAATAAACACAAACAAACCGGCTGAATAAATATAGGTTGTCTCTCAAGGTATATAACAAAATACAAAGATAATAAGAAAAAATCTCTCAAAAAAATGTATGAAATATATACAAAGAATAAGAAAATTTTGTATAAAATAAGTAAGTCATGATGAACATTAAGTGTCATGGTTTTTTTTTTCTAACTAGTAACATTTAAACTCTTCATTCCATGTATGTTTTTTTTTATCATTCATTCCATATATTTATAGTAAGAATATATACTTTGAGAAATATTAAAAAAATTGTATCTGCAAACATTTGAAAGCTGAAGCTTAAATAAACATTAATCCAGATTTTATTGTAGAAGGGTTATTAAACTCATACTTTTTCATGATTTACAGACAGATTTGAGGGACAAATACTTTTTATTTGGGTCTGGAGACATCTCCTTTTATGTGTTAGGCTTGAAATTCAAAAACAATTTAGGAAGTAGTTAACTTGTACCTTTATTTGATTAAGATAAGCATAGAATAAAAAGATCCATATACTATCATAAAGAGACTATGATAAATGATATTTCATTAGACTATCCCACATTTTCAGTGAACTATATATTTCAAACGCTTCCATTTCCGTTAAACCATATTACCCTTAAATTACATTATCTTTTTTTTTTCTTTCTCTATTATGTAGTATAAAAAATATACACTCATAATTTACGTCATTAAATTCTTTAGTTTTAAAAAAAAAATTATTTTTATTTTTAACTCTACTTTAGAATATGTCTTAAGTAAATCGAGATATAATATAATGTAATTGAAAAATGGTAAAAAAAAAATATTTTTAACATACTCTTTTTTAAGAGTTTAATAAATGTGTATTATTAGTGTAAATGATTGTATACTATTAATTAATCAAAAGTTAATTTTGGTGTGACTTTTGAATGATTTTTTTTTATTAAATTAATAAATTTGTTATATATAATAATTTATGATAAATATAAAAGATTAGAAACATATTAGAAGGATAGGTTGAATAATATGTATGTATTTTTTAATATTTTTATAACCTTTTTTAAAAACAGATTTTGAAAAAAAGAAATAATTTAAAATATTAATCTTTTAAATTGTGAGGGACACATAAGATAATAAACAGAAGAATACAAAGTCTATATTGGTTTACTCAAATTTGAGTTACGTTAAATTTTCATTCAACTTAAGAAAATTTTTACTAACCAAATAAAGATTATAACAAACATTTTTACTGTAATTTTTTTACTACAACAAGTATTTTTGTATGTCATTTTGACTCCCGAAACTTAAGTATTCTTTGTCACCACTTATGACTACAACTTAATCTTTTCAAAGATTAAGACTAAGTATTCTTTTTATACTGAGTCATTTTTTGCTTTCACAAACTTTTAAGGTTAAGATATGCAGATAACTCACTATTGTGATGATATTACAATTTAGCACACTTAAATAAACTTAGAAAAATTAAAGATATAAACAAAGTTTAAGTACAAATAGATTTTGATTTAGCAAGAGAGGTTGTTCAAAGACTTGATTCATAGCATAAATGTTCAAACTTTTCTAACTTTTGAAATCTTCACTTATTCATGCAAGAGATTTGTTATGAGATAAAGTTTATGAAAATTTTTCCATTCTAATGCTTCATTTAATGCTTGATAACTTTAATCACATTTTTTTTCTTTATGTGACAACTTCAACAGAAAAAAGAAAAATCAATCTTTTTTTTCCTAAAGCTTGTTGGCACAATTTCTAAAGTCATCTTACTTTTTCACACATTCCTTTTTCAGTCTTTTTCTTGCTTAAGCTCTACATACAAGGATGACTTTGATAAGAAGTTCTACTTATTCTTTAGATGCTTTTTATTTTTCATTAAAGTTTGAAATTCAAACGTTAGTTCAAACATATGCAAAACAACAATAATAAACAAATGCATAGAATATAAATGTAGTGGATCCTAAGTATTTGAAACATGAAAGTTTTAACTTTCATGACTAAGTATATTTAATGAAAACTTTAATGTATGTATAAGTCAATACGAGTTTTCATTACACTAGACGACAACATGTTAGTGCTTTTGACACATAACTTATCTTTTCAAAAAAGGTTGGATGTTAGTTCATTTTAACCACATTGGATGCTTTACTTTTTTTTTATTATTATTAGAAAACCGTGTACGTATGTTTGAATTAGTGTTTAGGATGCTTATTCGGTTAAAACAGGTTTTCATGTCTAAGATCATAATATTACCTTTACGTGTTTTGGACTCATAAAACATCTACATGTCTTAACAACACTAACTAATTAGTTCATCAAATTTTAATATCTTTGTTGTTGTCAAAATTATGAGAGTTGTTAGGAATCAGACATTGTCTTTGTTTCTAAAAAAATAATAGTATAGTAAGAACTTGTATTTTTTTTCTCCTATTTTAAATGCACTTTTTATTAATTAGAAATGGGATAAAGATGTTTTTAATCCTTATAAACAAGTAAAAGTTTGGTTTTAGTCTTTTATTTTTAAAGCATTGACTTTTGATCCTCCATCTCTTAAAATGTGTTGCAATAAACCTCTATCTAAGGGTGACAAAGTGGAGTGTGCCTCAACAAGCTAGAATTTAGTTTTAAGTCTGCCTTGCCTAATCCGTCAACTTGTTGAGCCACAAACAGGGTAGGGTAGGCTGGCCCACCAACATACTACAATTTTTTTAACTATATATGTTGTATTAAAATTTTACTTGAAAAAAATTGTTTCGAAATAAAAGTAGTTATTGAAATTCATTAAATTGATCAAAAGTATTTTTATTTTTAATTTATTTTATTTTATAATTATTTGTTAATAAATTTAGTTAAATTCATTCATTAGTTTTGAATATAGATTATGATCTCAATTTTATTTTATATTTTTGTATGCTCTTGACATTGTGATAAGTTCTCAAAGTATGAAATAAAAAAATCTTCAATTTTTTTTTCCAAAGATGGCAGGTTAGTCAAGTCACTAACTCACCTTTAACCATAGTGGACCAATGTGTCTAGTTCATTCTTTATATAGTGAGCCAACCCACCCCAACACATCTTTAGCAAGCTAAAAGTAAGTGGGCCAAAATAGGCTAGATCGACCTGCATTGTCACCCTTACCTCTATTAATGACTCCATTGGATGAGGCTAGAAAATGTGAAGCATACACACTTGTTTCTTCCAAAAGCAAATACTTCAACAACCAAGAGCGTAGTGGCATATTGTTTCAAGCAAAGTATTAGATGAGTCATTAATTAAATCACACTAATGCAATAAGGAAAATTCAAAGATCCACTAAATCTAATTGCATAAATAAGCATGCCAAAGAAAGGGATTCACTTTGATCAAAGAATTAGATGAAGTACCCCCAATGTTATTGTATTTGTGCTGCTAGATCTTAACCTACATAAGTCATAGTTTGCAACCAAAAATACTAATCGTTAAATGAACCAAATTGAGAGTGTAATTATTGCAATTAAATAGAAAAAAGGCTAACCCATTTTGCAAGGGGTTAACGATGATGAAGGTGACAAGATGAAAAGGAAACATATGACAACCTTGTAGAGGCTTTAAAAACCTATGCTTCTTCAAGGCACTGAATCCATGACCTTTATTAGGGTTTCAATTTTCTTCACTTTCACAAATGGAAGTTGTTTGAATGTTTTAGATAAATTGTATCAATGACCGCTTAACATTCAATAAAGATAGTGTAGTTAGGAAAGGAAAGGGGGAGATCAAAGAGGAGGAGGGAGACAATTAGGGTTTGGTTAGGAGGTGAAGGAGTTGGGAGAGAGGGTGATGATGAGAAGGGAGGGTTTGAGAGGTTAGTGAAGAAGGGTAAAAAAATGGTGCGAATACGAATGTGATATTTAAGTCTTTATTATTTTTTTTTTTTAACTATTTTTAACTATCATAAATTGAATCACAAACAATCTAACTAATGAAGTTAGTGATAGACTTATAGAAATTTATTTTAAAAAATAGATAATCAAAAATTGATGTTTTAAAAATAAAAGATTAGAAACGTATATAACAATGTATAAACTTAACTTTGAGTTAAACTTAAATTTATAAAAATATCTGAAGTCTTTTCAATAAAACTGAATATTTAAACAAAATTTTATTTTTAAATATTTTTAAAAAAAAACTAAATATGACTCCAAAATGATTTTACTTTTAAATATATTTTTGAAACACTTCTATAAAAAATTTAAACATACTTTACATATTTATTAGGAATTAAAAAAGATGTTTAATCCATTAAAAATTATTCAAAATCGTAAAATTACTAGTTGTCTTCTCCTTAGTTTTCGCATATTCTTTAACTTTTATTTCCCGAAAATTGTTCTGCGTGGATCAGACAGTCATAGACGGTGACGTCGTTAGCCGGTGATCTAGCGAAGCTCGAGTTTATCACTTCAAATTGGGGGGAAAGAGAGAGAGAGTACAGTTCACACATCATCTCAATGATATGAACCACTTACAAAATTTATGTAGCAAAACATAGGAGTTCTTAATAATCTAAGAAACTCTTCCTTATACCACGTTAAAAAAAACCATGTCTTACAATAAAAATACTTCTTAAAATTAATCTTCACTCCCAAAATCATGTTAAAAAAATTAAAACAATTATTTATTATTTTCACCTTCAATTTGATTTTAAAATTAATTTTGATAATATTAAAAGCTAATTCAGACACATATATACTTAAAATATAGATATGCTCTTATTTGCTGTGATAAATAAGGCTGTACACTGTGCACAAGTCACTTTTTACTTGAATTAAGAGAAAAAAAATTAAATTAATCAAAATTAATGAATTCACTTAAATTTAATTTCTTTTCTACATATTTAAATTAAATTAAATTAATTCGACAGAGAATATGGTAACTTGATTTAAATTCTCCGTTCTCAAATTATAGTTTTTTTTTAAAGCTTTTCAATTAAAAATATGAAAAATCATAAATTTGCCAATAACAAATATATAAATTTGTCATTGTTGAGTAGGTAAATCAACTGGTTTGAAATTATTTCATCTTAATTAACACCTACATTAAATTTTTAATACTAATAAAACATTTTTGTTAAAGATATTTTTTCCACAAATCTTAAAAAAAACGCAATGTATAGGGATTAATTAGTTCACCATGTTAAGTCATCCAAATAAACATCTTCATAAAGTGCATATTCAGTGGGACAATTTTAATTTTAATTTTTATGACAAATCTAGTTTACTTTCACGTTATTGTAAAAAAGAAAATTACTTTAACATTAACGATTTTTTTCTTCAAATAATTTTGAAAAGCCTTATAACATATTGATCTGAAACATTTTAGAAAATTAATAAACTCATGTATGTATTAGTTTCTAATTCAATCCTAAATAATTCTCTCAATCAATACTTAAAGAATAATTTTCCAGGATAGTAAATATAGACTCTTTTATTAAAATCTTTTTTATGTAACCTTAGTTAATAGTGTTGGTACTGGGTAAACTCAAATAATTAATTTCAATTTAGAGGAATAGCAATAGCAATTTCTTTAGAATTCAACTTTTATAATACTATTAATTAATCAGAAACAATTGTAGGTATAGTTTTGAATATAATTTTATAAAAAAATATATAAAAAAAAGTGACTTATATTTTTCTTGAAGTAAAAAAAAGTAGTGGTACAGGCAGTAGTACAGACACGCGTGTTGATAATCAAGTGGTGCAAATTGGAATGAAAAGGCAAAGTAGGTGAAGAAAAAGCAAGGAATTGGGCGCGTGGGGTAAGGTAAACCCACGTGGTGAGATACATTGAACAAAGCCAAAACTGAATGATACATAACACACTAAGGGATTGTACTACCAACTTGTATATATTCCTCCTATCACACTCTCTCTATCATCCCATACACTTGATTCATCTTTTGTGTTGCAATGCATCATGATCATGATCATCATGATCATGATCATCATCATGTGATGAACTTTGATTTGATTTGAACCAAAGGGATAAATATTATTGTGACAATGACCAAAAAGCCACAACACAAGACACAATACCATTTCAATTTTGACACTAAGTTACCAAATTCAATGAATTGAGACACCCCTCATTGCCTACTAAACGTGGTTTGAGAGATAGCCATATCATCCTCACCACTCCCACGCCCATTCCCATGTTGATTCTTGTCTCCATTGCTATTCTAAGTTTATGACCCAAAGCAAAACAAAGCATTCTTGGATTTTGAGAGCATCTTTTATTGAATGCAATCTCATTCTTTTGCACTCACCGCTTAAATAAATGGGAGAAGATTGTATAGTATGAGATTGTGTTTTTTTTTAATAATCATAAATTATGGTCCTTTCAGACATGATACGGTTTAGATCTGCTATTTCCCAATCACATATTCAAGGGAATAAAATAGTTTTCCAACTTATACGGAAATTTTTATTTATTGAAATAAAACAGTGTAAGTATTAAATAAATGCTAACCAAGACAATCGTTAAAAAAATAAAAATAAAAATATTCAAATATATAAAAATGTGCTTTTTATAAGTATAAATTGTGTTTCTATATGATTTTCAATAATTTTTTTAAAAAAATTTAATTAATGTCTTTAAGACACTAATTAGAAAGTATTATTGTTGAATTAAAATTACTATTTTTTTATTCAAATATAAATAAAATTAATTAACAGTTACACTGATTAAGAAAGTTAATGTCATTTAATTTTATTAATCATATTTAAATAATATTTTTTTAAAAGTGTTTTTCATTTTATCTTCATATAAAAAATAAAGTAGTCATTAAAAGTAAAATCTCAATTGATTGAAGAATATTTTTTAGATGGTATTGAGGATCAAGTGTTATTTTTGTAAGGCATTAATATCATATTGACATTGGTTTAATATCAACAACCAAGGAAGAAAGAAAAGAATGATGTGAACATGAAATACGATGATAATAAAGGTAAAACTAATTTAGAATTTTGAGCATTAAGCATCTAATATGAAAAAATATGTTCATAAAAATAACATCTCTAGTGATATTTTTTTAAAGATAAATAAAGTATTTTATAACCTTTCCATGATCAGGAGTGTATCCTAAAAAAATTTTAAGAGAAGTCCAATTAGAAAATTTATACGTGATATTTGTGTTTCAACCATAAACTAAACAACCAAAGACTCATAGGTGTGAAAAATTGGGTTTTGTTTTTTTTGTTAAAAAGGATTTCATAAAGGTGTGTGACCTTGAAAAGTTGTCGTAGGTAAACGATTAATTAAATAGGTCATAGTTAACACAAAGTCTTATAAAAAAAACTAACCAAAAACTTGGATTGAAAATGTAAAACATGTACCATGTTTAATAAATGTTCGTGTTTACGCTCTACAACATCATTTTGTTGCTGAGTATAAAAACAACTTAATTATTGGAGTACTCCCAAATTTTGAAATAAAAGTTATAAGGAAATTGAAATTTTACATACATTATCAAATTATATTATTTTAATTTTAGTTTCGAATTTATTCTTAACCATTTAAAAAGGGAAGGAATAACTGAGTTTACTTCAATTTTATGTTGCATAAAAAAATATCCAAGTACTTCTTGAAAAATCACTAATCACAATCAAGAAGAATTTTGTACTAGAAGATTGATTTTTGTTCTAAGGTCTCTAAATATAAAAAATTCAAAACATTTAACAATAATGATGATGTAACTTGAACAAAATTTTAAAGGAGATTGTTTAACCAAATGACATACGATGCAAGTACATTTATTAGGATACTTAATGTTAGAAACTAAATTATTCAAATGTGGAGATAGAGTGGTGTTTGGATGTCCTAAGAGCTAGTGTCATAAATCAAAATAGGAACCAAGAGATGCAACCAAAGTAAAAACACTACTTGAATAATCCATGGTGTAGAGACACCAATGTTGCTTACCCATCACAATAAACCTCTTCGTCCTGTAATCTTGTAGAAAATAAGTAGTTGGAATAAAAGTAATCCAAGAGTTGGTATCTTTGGAAACCTTGCTAATGAATGAGAAACTAAAGTGAAAAGAAGGAACATGGTGAACATTTGAGATTAAAAGACCTTATTTTAAATAAAGAGAACCAATATGATGAATTGGAAAAAATTGGTTATTAGGAAATTTAACAAATGTAAATGCTTTTGTGTATGAGTGAAAAAGAGAAAGATCAAATACCATATGGTTTTATAACACTTGAATCTAAAATCCAAATAATAAAATGAGGTTTAAAGGAGACAAAACAATGAAAAGAATTACTTTCAAAATCTGCAACAAATTTTTCATTACTAAGATTAATAAGAGAAAAAATTATTGAATTTGAGATGGGAGTCAAATTATTCTAGGTATAACATATAAAGGTGAGGAAAAACAAAAACATTAGAATAAATCTGCATGGAGTGAGATCCTAAGTCATGACCATTACATGTTAAAGGACCATGACATATTTGTTATGGCCAATTGTATGTTTCAACTAGGAATGATATCCAATTTTTAAGTAACAATAACCACTAGAGTGATCATTAACATTGCAAATGGAACAATGATATTGAGGCTTAGGTTAGGCACCTTGGGATGGATTTGATTGTTGAACCAACATGGTTGATTGATTTAAGGTAATAGATTGAGTATCTGATAATGAACATTGGTGTTCTTCTTGTAAGAAAAGAGAATATGCTTTGGCCATTGAGGGAAAATAGTCCATTAGGAGATTTTTACTTCTAACAAAAACATAAGAATCATTTAAGCATTGAAGAAAATCCATGAAATGGTCAATATCATAAACGTCATTGAAATTTGGCATAATACCGTAAGTGCAAGCTAGATGTGTTTGATAAGAGTTAAGTTCATTGTGGTTCAAGTTTAGGAATGTTGTCATCAATAAAACCAAGTTTGTCCTTAACCTTTAAGACCATGATGATTGCTTGACTCCAAATGGGGATAATTGTCACCATTAAGAAGTTGTGTGACAAATGGTAGACTTATCTGATAAGAGGAATAGAGATAGAATATAGATGAAAAATTAGGTTGGTTGACGACAACTATGTGGGAAGAAGGTTTAGGAATGATGTTTAAGCTGATACTCTATTAAAAATGTAGAAGACAAAATATGAAATTGAATGTAGGTTATGTCTTTCTATTGATTATAATGTATTATATATAGGTTGCAAGGAAACAATAAAAAAAATTATAAAAAAAAGAATAAATTATCAACTAAATTTAAAATGTAACAACTAACAACAAACTACATAAGAGGTCAAACTAATGTCTTGTAATAAACTAATATCTTATAACAGCTGCAAATGTATAAATTAATTAAAAATTAACTAAGAAATAAGGATAAATTTTACGAAACAATATCCCTTCTATGTTAAAACTACCCTTATTTATTGTTTTACAATTTTCTATACTATTTCCAACTACTTCATTTTAAATGCAAATCCCACTAATAACATTAATGCTCCATTATAAGTACCTTGTTAAAAATAAAGTTATTAGTAACATTGTACTAAAACATGTCTTGATTATTTAACTACATATAAGAGCATAATTGAAAAATTACAAATTAAAACTCTAAAACAACTACATTTTTTATATGAAAGGAATAATTGATATTGTCTTGATTTCTAAAAACAAAAGATAAATAGGAAAATAAACTTTTTGAAAATCCAACAATCAAATAGAAATAGAGGGAGTAACATTTTATTTCAATAATTAATATTTTGATCTTGAAAACTAAAATGATTATATATTATTAGGAATAATATTAATAATATTAGTACTGTGTTTTTATTTATTTATTTATTTATTTATTTTAATATAATTATATCAGTCATAGACTCAATGTAAGATATAAGTTTGACAAAAAAATCCAAATTCAATTTAGACTTTTATATTAGAAGCTTAAGCTTAGCTTGTCTTTTTTTTTTTTTTTTTTTTTTTTTTTTTTTGCAAATTAAGCCTTAATTGAGCCAATATTAAATTGAATTGAAAAGACTCACATCAAACCCACTTCGTTGGATGAGTTTAGGCTAAAAAAATTGTATGATTATTGTAAGTCAAGAGTTATAGTTGGTTAGACTATAAAATCTAAATTTAGTTTAAGTTTTTAAAATGATGTTTAAGCCTAGTGAAAGCCTAAGTTTTTTTACCCTTTTATGTAATTTAAGCCACTTTTGGTTAAAAGGCTAAATATAATATGTGCTTAAAATTTAAGGCCTAAGCCTAAGTTTTCAAGTGGGTTTCATATAGTTTAATTTAGCTTATTTTGTCAAATTTAAACAAAAATTAAATGAAAGGTAGACAAGATTAGGTGAGAGGAGGAGAATGGTGGTAGAAAATATTGAAAGAGGCAAGGTAACTTATAGAAACTTAAAACTAAAACTAGATAACTTTTTTTGCTGTTTCCAAAATTAAATTTAAATGGTTTTAAAATTCATTTAAAAATTATTTTAACTCCCTTTTATATATACAAGTTTTATTTCAAAATTAATTTTAAATATAACAATTAAAATTTACAATAATCTTAAACGAGATTTTCATTATACAATTTTTATTATTTTATGAATAGAAATACATTTTTATATATATTATTTATAATTTTTATAATAAAAACAAATTTTAATCCTCTTTAAGATTTAGATGTTGCCTCATAACTTTTTAATAATTTTTAGGTTTAATTGTATTTTTTATTCTTCAAATTTTAATTGATTGAGTTGAGTTCTTTAAGTATTATAATTATATAATTTTATTCTTCTTATCGTTATTTTATTAAAAGCTTAATAAATTTTGTTAATGGATAACATAATAAATTATGTGATGCAAATGATTGACATAATGACATGATTTTGATGTGATAGATATGTCATTGATATAAAATATAAAAATAACTAAAAAAATATCAAAATATTAAATATAAAATTTGAATCCCTCATCCTTAGTTTTAATAACAAACTTAATCTATGAACAAATGACTTTCTTTAATATGTAAATGAAAATGGTAATATAGTATAAGTCCCTTTCCTATATTAGATAAATATATTTTCTATTACTAAATAAATAGGTTTAACATAAATGAGGATCAAAATTTAACGTATATTTAATATTACTAAATTAACAATTATATATATATATATATATAATTAGTATTAATAATATTATTGATAAATTAATATTATTAATATAATTAGAATATGAGATTAGGATATAATATACTAAAATGATAACATTTCTTAAAAATGTTTAAAAAAATCTACTAAAAATAACTATTTTAAAATAAATACATGTTCGTTAAGAGTTTTTATTGAATGAAAGTATTTTTAGACATTTTTTAAATCTATTCTTTTCATCTTTATTTTTAAATTAAATTTTAATATTTTTAAATAAAATTATTAATAAAAAAGTTAACCTTATATTATAATATAAATTATTTATCATAAATA
>JAMLFT010010131.1:0-12115 GCA_026544285.1 Pachyrhizus erosus
ATTTTTATTATTTGTTGAATATTTATCAACTAGTTAAATAAATAAATAATTCCTATGTCTAAACTAATAAGAAAATTGATAAAGAATATTTTATTTTAATATAAAAAAAATTAGGATGTTACAAAATATCCATTCAAAATTCTCCTCGAATTCTCACCCTCGTTGCTTCATTCCAATCCATCAAGATTCAAAATCTTCTATATTACGATCTTGTTGAAGAAATTTGATGAATCATTCAGGGAATCACAATTTCATAGTAACGCTCCGAGCCTTACTGGAAAACTTCATTAAAGGTAGGAGGAATCATTCTTTCTTCAAATTTAATTAGCATAATCATTCTAAATCATGTTAATTTGAATTCCTGTAAATTTAACACCCTGGGATGGTCGAATTCTTCAAATACAAGTTGAATTCAAAAATCCCAGTATTATGAATCAAGGGAGATCAATTTGAGATATTTATTTGATTTTTGATGAAATTTGGAGTTTAAAAATACTTTGTTAAGAATATTTGAACGATTTTAATCAGAAAACTGGAAAGAATTTTTTGAGTAAATGTCGAATCGAACCAAGACAAAGGTAATGGTTCTATTCTTCCTTGCATCTCGAATTTTTGACAAAACCCAAGAAAACACACGATTCATGTGAGTAAACCAACCTCTATGGTTCGAATTTAAAACAAACAAACCCAAAAACACAAGATAAGAAGAATGAGGAAATTCAAATCATGTTTCGTGCCAAAACCAGAGGATGAGTGAGGAAGAAGATGATCAAAGGTCAAAATGACCATTTTGCCCCTAAGGTAGGAAAAATACCAAAATATCCTTGACCCTGAAATTTTGAAATATCTATTATTTTTCCTCCCAAAATTCTTGAAAATAATTTTAGAGGATACCTCTGCCCAATACTTAAGCTTTAAAGATAGATTACTTAAAAGTTTCAAAGTAAAATTAAGCCTTATTTTCTAAAATTACTAAAATACCCTTTTGTCTACGAAATTTTCCAAACTAAGACCAATAGAGATTCAAAACCTTCTATATTTATTTCTTTCACATAAATATAAAGATAGAAAGAAATTTTGAAAGAAAAATGTAAAATGACCATTTTGCCCTTGTCTTTCTATTTGAATATAATGTATAATATTGATTGTTGTGATCATTGAATATGCTTTTAAATGTGATTTCATACCTCTACTGCTAATGGGAGGTAAGTATTCATGATAATTGTCCATATAAGATAGTAAATTTTATAAAATAACCCTAGGATAAAAGATGAATTGAGAAATGTTCAAACAATGATGACAAATCTAGAATTACTGTGATATAAAGATAAAAGATGGATGTTATCCATAAATATCTGAGCATGTCATCAATACCAAGATAGATGGAATAGTAGATTTAGCATATGGAATAAGGAAGATGGATTGAACTAAAACCCCAAACGAGTGAGAACTAAAAATGGGGAATGCAAAGGTTGACCACAGAAGATACTTGAGGAATCTTTGTAGGCTCTGATGAGACATTGGAGGTAGATAAGGTGCCAAGTTGTGAATCGCTCAAAGTGAAGAGGGTGTCACAAAATGGGTTGGCATCCCCAAAAATGTAGAGCATTACCAAGATTCGATTGAAAGTATCCTAGACTGAGTACCAGGCAGGATATGTACTCCCGATTGTTAACCTAAGATTGAAAATTGGATTATTAATAACATGCTAATGTAAGTCCTCTCAGAGTTAGTAGTTTGGAGGCAACAAATGGCCCTAAACCGAGTAGAGTTCCTAATTAGGCACGTTATTGTAAGATAAGAGTTACAATAGTTAGAAACCCTCCATATATATGTGAGTTTGACTAAGGATGGATGACTGACTCACTCCTACAACCCCCACATTTTTCAGACATAGATGGAAGACGAGTTTCAACCAATGTTTCACCTAACCATAATACCTTTAGAAGGAAGATGGATGTATGACAGAGTTTAGGGAGATGATACGTTCATGGGATACGTCTGGTTTTCCTTTAGGCCTACCAATATTGTAGTCCTATGACAATTTCATTACATAGATTTACCGGTGGTTCTATCCCAAACTCCACCTCCTAGATTGATTGGTGTTCCCGCAACACGACAACAACCTCGGGCTTCTCAACCACCACAATCCTTGATGGGTTTAGTTCAAGCCAACAATCTAGATAGGAGGTAAGATTCTTCAAAGGAGGAAGATCCTTTTGAAAAATTTCATTAGATAAATTAGATATAGAAAGCTATCATAGATATTATCCTGTTGTGGTTACCAAATACATTATGAGAATGTAATAGTAATTTTACTTATAACTTTATTTGCCTTATATATTTAAGTAAAGAATATTTTGAATGAAGTCATCTGAAATATTATTTTTCGTCAAATTGTAATTCCCTTGATGAGTTTAGAATTTAAAGTTTACCTACGCTAAAATTACCTGAATATGATTTCTTAAAAATTAAAAGTAAATAAAAAGGGGCGTTACAGAAAGTAAAGATAGAGAACAGAAAAAAGGTAGAAAGAGAAAGTAGAGAGAGAGAGAAAGTGATAGAAAGAGAGAGAGAAAGTAAACAAAGAGAAAAAGAACATGTAGGAAGAGAGAGAGAAAGAGTAGAGAGAGACAAAAAATGTAAAAAAATAATAATAAATAAAATATGATTTAATAAATGCATTTCTATTTATGTTTATATTAAATTATTCCCTTTCTTTTACTAATCATCAAAAATACATTTTTTATGTATGAAATTAGTAAAACATGAGAAATTAGTCTCATTCTCGCCATTATTAACTATTACTGTATGTTGTATTATTAATATTTAAAACTATCAAGATTTATTTCTTGCTTCTATTGACAGTAGAGAAATTATATAATGTAGCTCTAAGTAACTATCTCTAGGAGACAAGACTTGGGCAAAGAACCTAGTATAGTGGATGAGATGTGATTTGTGAAAGTTATAAAATAATCAATGATCCTGCAATTAACACTTTGGACAGAGGTAGGAATAAAAATAAATACTTGATTCTACATAATGACGATTAGTCATTGATGTGAAATGAACTGAGTAAGGAAATGCTACCATTGAATTAGAAATAAGTACTAAGAAAATCAGTTATTAAGAATGATGAAGGGAGTTATTGCTTAAGTATATACATGTGAGAAATAAGAATGAAGTATTGCATGGGTTGACCATAGAAGGTACCTGAGGAAAGTATGCAGGCTTGGTTGAGTCTTTAGGGGTAGATAAGGTGCCAAGTTGTGATCGGCTCTAAAGATAGAGGGTGTCATAGAACCAGCTTGACATCTTCGATAAAGAGGAGCATTACCATGTTTGGTTGAAAGTATCGTGATTCGAGTACTAGGTAGGATATGTACTCCCAATCATCACCTAAAATACAAGCATGGATTTGCATGTTACTTTTCATGTAAGTCCTCCCGGAATTAGAATATTGGAGGCAACAAAGGTCCTTGTAATGATTAAAAGTCTTAAATGCACATGATAAGGTGAGATCAAAGTATGCGATAATTAGTATTGACATGTATGTGTGTATGTTTAAGAATTGATGACACACTCCTACAACCCCATTCTTTTCAAATGGTAGATGAATTTCGTCCCCTATTTCGCTTAATAATCATGCCTTTAGAGGGGAGATGGACTAGCGATTCCTTATTTGAAGACGATACTTTTACAGGCTATGTGAGATTTTCCTTCTTATTCCCTAAAGTGGTACCACACGAACAATTTTCCCACATAGATTTACCCATCATCATGACCCAGACCATCCCTAAAGTCGCTCCTAACCTCCTTTAAATTCAATTCCACCTATTGACTCAACTAGCAACGAAGCCAACAACTTACAAAGAGAGACGGAATCATCCGAGGAGGAAGATCATTTTGAATGTTCTCATTAGACTCTACGTAGAATGTCACTAGTTTAAAAGCTACTTGTTTGTTTTGATAAGTTAGTAAAAACAAGAAAGGCATGTTTGTATTAAGTTTGTTATGTGTACGAATAAAAAATTTATACATCACTTTAAGACCATATGGAGTTGTTCTTTATATTATAGATTATTTTCTATATGATGCACATTCAATATCGGTAAAGGATATTAATGTAAAATGGAGAAATGTAGCTCTGATGTTTTTAAGTTTTCCACCTTGCCATCCCAATTCAATTAAAAGGAATTATTTTTGGAATTATAAAATTTTTAAATAAATTAAATAAATTAAAAGGGTATTACAATTAGTTGGTATCAAAGCAGTTCATCCTATTAAGCCTAAGGTATGGACCTAACCATAGATGCTAAGTGAGGTTGGCTAAGCAGTAGTGTAGATTGTGTGATGGCATGCTTATTAGCATGAATAATCACGTGAACAACTTGGTTAAACCTAAGTTTATACGTGATAGACAACATTGTTGGGTGAAAATTGTTTACTTGGAATGTGTGACAAACACAATAAACCAAGATAGACAATGAATACAAATTATCTATTGTGTTACTAGGAATCGATGGTAGGACGAGCAACTAACAACTCTACCTAGAGACTATTAGAATTTATGACTCAAGTCTTGGAAAGGACGCTTAAAGACTGAGATGAGGAACCAACAACATATAGGGGTTTGACTACTTTTAGGAGGAACAATCCCCCAAAGTTTAACAACTCTTTTAACCTAGAAGAAGCCCAACACTGGTTGTCAAAAATAGAAAAGATTTTCAGTGCGATGTCCTGCATGGAAAAACACAAAGTAAATTTTGCAACCTTCATGTTCACTAGGGAAGTTAAAATCTAGTGTCGAATCATGAAACCTACCTTACCTAGCATTGGAAATGTTATTCCATAGGAGGCATTCAAGTACAAATTTCTTGACAAATATTTATGGCAGACTTTCGATAACGCAAGGCCTAAGAATTCTTGGAGTTAAAACAAGGAAATATGATCGTAGGAGAATATGCGACTAAGTTCGATGAATTGTTAAAGTTCTAACCATATTTTGGGGCGAAAGACAAACAAATGATTTGTTCTCAATTTGAGAATGGACTACAACCAAAAATCAAACAAGTAACAGGGTACTTGCAAATTACTAATTTGCTTACTCCCGTGAGTAAGTGTAAAATTTACGAAGAAGATACAAGGGCAAGACAAGCTTAGTGGAGGTCTGGAGGCCTGCAACGACATTCTCAAAGGGGTTTTAGTTAGCGACAAAAACCCTATCTGAGATCTCGACAACATAATGGTGGGCTAGGATAGAGAAGCCATTCTTTTGGAAGCATCATTTCATCAACAACTTGTTTTGATGCCAATACTCCTCTTAAATGTTATAGATGCAATGGACCACACTACTTGAGGGACTGTGCTAAAAAAACAAGCAATTGCCATACTTGAAACAAGGCAGGACACATAGTAAAGGATTTTTGATCCCCCATGAAAGAAGTTTCTAGCACAGGAAAGATCATTTGGGGTACCACAAGTCAACAATTTAGGAAGCCTCGAGTAGTTAGGAAGGTATTTTCCATGAGTGGATTTGAGGGTGTTTCATTTGATGATCTCATTCATGGTAAGTGCATCGTAGGCAATATAATTTTAGACATATTATATGATTTAGGTGCCACCCATTCTTTTGTATCACATGATTGTGATAAGTGTTTGTCATTGCCTATAAATTCATTGTCATATGAATTAGCTTGTAATTACTAATCAAGCTTGTTTGAATTGTCCATTATCATTAGAAGGCCAAACCTTTCTGATTAATTTAATTTGTCTTCCTTTATCCAACCTAGATATAGTTTTAGGTATGGATTAGTTATCTTCTAACCATGTCATCCTAGATTGTCATTACAAAACTCTAGACTTTGGAATCTCTGACCAAAATGCGAAAAAGCCTCCAAGTTATAGTTCTACTAAACCTAAGAGTAATGTGGGAGGGAACTTTCAAGTTTACATGGCACTATTTTCAACAAAATAGGGGTCAATGTGGACGTCAATAGTCTTTCGATGCTACATGAGTTTCTAGAAGTCTTCCTTGAGGATGTAACAAAATTGCCATATAAGAGAGAGTTGAATTTGCCATAGATCTTATACCAAGTTCTAGTCCAAGTTTCATAGCCCCATATAGAATGTCTCCAAAAGAGTTGATAGAAATAAAAAGGCAATTGGAAAAACTGTTGGACAAGAAGTTCATTCAACCAAGTGTGTTTCCATGAGGAGTACTAGTGTTACTCGTGAAGAAGAAGGATGGAAGCATGCATTTATGCATAAACTATCGCCAACTAAACAAGGTCACTCTCAAGAATAAGTACCCACTTCCTAGAATTGATGATCTCATGGATAAGTTGAAGGGATCCCAAGTATTCTCTAAGATTAATTTGAGATCAGGATATCGCCATATTAGAGTAAAGAAGGAAGATATATCAAAGACGACATTTTAGACGCGTTATGGATATTATGAATACCTAGTCATGCTTTTGGAGTAACAAACACCCCTACTATCTTTATGAACTACACGAATTGGATTTTTCATGAATACCTAGACCAATTTGTGGTGATTTTCATCGACAACATCTTGATATACTCAAAAACTCCAAAAGAGCATATCGAGCATCTAAGGATCGTGTTACAAATATTAAAAGAGTAGCAACTATATGCAAAACTCTCTAAGTGTGAGTTTTTGTTAGAAGAATTAAGTTTCCTAGGACATGTATTGTCTAAGGAAGGGATTGTTATGGATCCCTCAAAAGTTGAGGCAGTTATACAATGGAACCCTCCGACGATTGTGATGAAGATCAAAAGCTTCCTAGGCCTAGCAAGCTACTATAGGAAAGTCATCGAAGGACTTCCTAAATTAGTCATACCTCTGACCAAGTAAACAAGAAAGGGTCAACCCTTTATTTGAGATAAGACATGTGAGTATAGTTTCCAAGAATTGAAGAAGAGAGAGAGAAAGAGAGAGAGAGAAAAGAGAGAAAGTTGATATAGAGAAAGAGAACATGTGGAAGAGAGAGAGAAAGAGAATGTAAAATAATAATAATAATAATAATAATAAATAAAATATAATTTGATAAATGTAACATCCTACTTTTCTAAATTAATAAAAATAATATTATTCATAAATAAATAAAGTAGTTAGCTTAGTAATAGGAAATTATTTATTATTTAGCAAAGTAAGGAACAATAAAAATAAAAATAAAAATTAAATATATACTTAACAAGTAAATAAAATAAATAAAATATTTGAAAAGACATAAAATTAGGAATTTAAAAATCAAGAAAAATAAAACAAGAATAGGAGAATAAATAAATATAGAAAAGAAAATTTTTTCAAATTTTTTTTCTAAATAATAAATAAATATTAATATTTACATAATTAAAAATTTATATGAGTTTATTTTATTTGTCACTTTTAAATTTACAAAAATAAAGATAATTGAGAAAATAATATATAGGAATTTTACCAGAATTTTTAGAAGTCAAAAACAAATTTATAAAAATAGAAACAAAAAAACAAAATAAAAAGAAAAATAAATTAGAAAATAAAAGAAAATAAAAGAGAAAAAAGGGAAAAAGAAAATAAAACGAAAAAATGCACTGCCAGGAATCGAACTCAGGACGCGAAGGTCAAAACGTAGCGTTTTGATCAACTAAGCTATCCACGTGAGTAGTGACTCACGTGCATACTAAAAATAAAAGGCATAACACGTGGTTAACTTGAGAAATAAAACAAAAACGCAAAAAGGGGGATAGCTGGGATTCGAACCCGTGCCCCTTAGTGCGTTTTGAAGATCAGGAGAGTCATTTTGCCAATTAGACCACTAGGCCCATCTCTAACCATTACTTGAATTAAAATCATTTTATCCCATCCTTTTGAGTCATCTTCTTCAACCTTCTTCCAAACCGTCATTGACAAGTTTCAAAAACTCTGCTAACCACCGCCCCAGCTCAGCCTACAATCTTCGTGACTCATCAAACCTATCTTAGGCCTAAAATGAATAAAATAACCACCATAGGTGGTGGCTAGAGGCTAGAAATAGCCATAACCAGAAGCTTGAAAACTCAGAAAATGCAGAGAAAAGTTCACATTCGAATTCACTCTCTGATCCACCAAATTCCTTCAAATTAATCCCATTATCTTCATATAGCACCCATAAACATTTTAGGAAGGAGAAATCGAAGAAACAAGCTCAGAAACGCGAAGAACCCGAGCCTCCATTAAAGGAAATTTGGAGCTTTGAGTTAAGGTAGGAGGAGTATTCTTTTCTTCTAATTTAAATTACAGAACTGTTTTATATCATGTATATTTAGTTTCTTCTTAATTACGAGCTTTGAAACTCCATGAATTGCTAGAATCGAAGAGAAAATTTCCATTTTTGAACGAAAAGAAAACCTTATTCAATTAGTTAGTAGAAAGACGCTGAGTTCAAATTGAAACTCAAGATAGATTCGTCTTAATCAAAAGAATGATTTTGTAAAAATAATTAGGCCTAAATTGGTCCAAAATAAAAAACCCAAATTCAAATTCTCCGGTTCGAAGCCCCTTTTCAAAGGTTGAAGATGACCAAATAACCTAAATGCCCCTCCTTTGAAAAAATTTCTTTTAAAACTATTTTGAGAAATTTAGGCTTCAAATGACCTTTGAAAATTTTGAAAATTTGTCCTAAGACTGTGTAATAAGAGAGGAACAAGGTAGAAGCATTATTTTTCTAAAATTTGTCAAAATAAAAATTATTTTTATAAAATACCCCTACTTGAATAAAGATTTATTTTTGACCCAATTCAGAAGAAAAATCTTAATAACTCTTTTTAGAACCCTTTATTACATTTCCTAAGACCTATAAAAATTTTCTTTGTCCAAAAAATCATTCAAAATAAAATTTATTTTTGAAAATGACCAGTTTTCCCTTTGATTTAGAATTATTTAATTTTGTTACAAAAAATGGAATTTTTGGTCTAGAAAAAAAATCAAATAGTAGGAAATATTTAATATCTTACTGATTAATAATTTTTATAAGGTAAATCCATTAGAAATGGGATCAAAATAATATTTTGTAGAAAATTCCCAAAATACCCTTAGAAATACAATATAGGTTATATTTTCCAATTACTATGAAGGTTAAAATTCATCATAAAAGGAAGATCAAAGAATTTCAAAAATTCCTATGAAAGAAAATGACCAAAATACCCCTAGATATAACTGTACCCCATATTTCCTATTTTCTTATTCAGATCTCTGTCAAATTTCTTAACTACCATAATAATTGCATACGTTATTGTAAATCTCAAGTGATTGAGGGTTCTTTAAAAAGGAAATCATGTCAATGTATAATTGACAAGAAAAATATCTTTATGATACATATCTCTTGTATGGTTGTTAATAATACTTAATGAACCTTCTTTTTATATTAACCAAACCAAATAATACATATTTATCATTATAACAAATGCAGAAGTAAATGGATCAATTAGTCTTTGTAAATAAAAGAGATCCCCCTCAGGCTAGAGACCGATCTATTAATGCCAATTAAATAAGCATGAATCTTCAAGATCAGAAGATTTCAGGGATATAGTACCTAGAAGACTTGATCGACTGAAGTAAGGATGAATAAATAGATTGAGAGTTAGATTAAAGAATGAAGAAATGAAAATTGTTGACTATAGAAGGTACTTGAGGAATGTATGCAGGCTATTGAAGTCCTTGGGGGTGTTTAGGCACCAAGTTTATGAACTGCCAGAATTAAGGAGTCACAATGCCGGCTTGGTAACCTCGACAAAGCAGAGCATTACCAAAGTAAGTAGAGAGTATCTAAGTCATGTGCCAGCTTGAGATATGTACTCCTGACTGTCACCAAAAAATGTTGCAACCTATGAAATTGCTAATACGATTGCATAAGTCCTCTGGTGAAAAGGTGTAAATGAGGCAACAAGGTATCCCTATAATCGTTAGAAATTTATCTAGGATACGGTGAGGTGAAATAGTTGTATTTACATATGTGTATTTTTGGTATATGATTAATCCGGTACCCCAATACTATATAATTAAACTTGAGAATCGAATATTCACTCCTACACTAACCATTTCAAGAAACGATGTTTGAGGAATTCCATCCACTTTTCCATTTATCAGTCACACCCTTATGTGGGCGATGATCTAGAGACCCACTGTATCAATTATATACATATACAGGATATGTGTGTTTCACCTTCTTTCATGCATCTCCCTTATCTCCCACTTCCTACGGACAAATCGATCTTCTAATCGTTTTAACTCAAGTGGAACCTTCGAGAGTATTAGTATCACCTCCTGGTTTCCCCTCTCAGCGTAAAAGGAGATGACCACATAACTCTTCCACTAGTCATGCTAGGTTTAGAATAGCCAGACCAGCTCCCAACATTGACATATTGGAGGAAGAGGATTCTTCAGAAGATCCAAGAGAAAATGCTTAATCTTTCTTTTATATTACCAACAATGTATTATATAAGTTTTTGTGTAATAGGAACAAGTGGTTGTTATGTTTTGTGATATTTTGTGTAATGAAATGTAGTTGTCACAAATGTAACTTAGAAACTTTTGCTTAGTAAAACAAAGTAGCTTTTATGTATATGTATTTTAGGTAATGAAAAAGTAGTCGTTACATTAAATGGTATCAGAGCAGTTCATCCTACTAAGACTTAGGTGTGGACCCACTAGGAACTAGAGATTTATAAGACAAGGATTGATTATTAGAATATTCTCTGAATCTAACCATAAGTTATATCTCAGACACAAAATGGCAGGAAGACCTACCAACTCAAATACCCAAAACATTCTAGAAAGGATAACTCAAGTGCTAGAGCATATGACTAAGGAAAGAGAAGAAGAGCCTGCTGAGTACAAAAGATGAGCAATATTCAAAAGAAACAACCCACCAAGATTCCATGAATCTTTTAACCCTGAGCGAGCCTAGAACTGGATTGCTGAGATAGAAAAGATTTTCACAGCTATGTCATGCCTAGAGGAACATAGGGTCAACTTTGCTACTTCCATGTTCACAGGTGAAGCAGAAAATTGGTGGAATGTGACAAAACCCACCCTGCCTAGAATAGATAATGTAATACCCTAGGAAGCCTTTAGGCAGAAATTTCTAGAAAAATATTTCCCAACAGACTACCGACAAAAGTAAGCCAGGGAATTTCTAGAGTTAAAACATGGAAACATGTCGGCAGGAGAATATGCAGCTAAGTTTGATGCTCTACTAAAATACTAGCCTTACTTTGGGGTAGATGATGGGATAGCTATCTGCTCTCAATTTGAGAATGGATTATGAGAAGATATTAAACAAGTAGTAGGATGTCTCCAAATTACAGATTTTCCTACTTTAGTTAGTAAATGTAGAATTTATGAGGAAGATTGTAAGGCCCGACAAGCCCAATGAAGGTCAGGAGGTCCATCGTGAAATCTCAGAAGAACTTTTAGTCAGCCTTCAAGAAAACCCTACCAAAATCCAAACAATCCTTAGAAACATATGCTTCCTAGAACCCAAAGTGTAGGAAGTTTCGCCCCCATCGCTATAGGTACTACAATACGATGTTTTAAGTGTGGAGGACCACACTTTCAAAAGGAATGTCCTCAGATCCCTACTTGTCAAAATTGTGGCAAGAGAGGACATTTGAAAACCAACTGCTGGTCACTCAAGAAAGAAGCTCCGAGTGCTAGAAAACCTTCCAGAGGATCAGTAAATCAGGGAGCAAAGAAACCACCAGCATCTGGAAGGATATTCACCATGATTGGATCAGAAGCGAAAAAGTCGGACAATCTCATTCGTGGTAAGTGCCTGATAACTAATAAACTCGTTAATGTGTTATATGATTCGGGCGCTAACCATTCTTCTATATCTGTAGATTGTGCAAAAAGTTTATCTCTAATTACTAGTAAGTTGTTTCAACCACTAGTCATCAGTACTCCTACAAATAAATTCGTAAAAACTGACTCAATATGCTTGAATTGTACCATACATGTAGAAAACCAAGACTTTACCCTTAATTTAATTTTCTTACCATTACAAAATTTAGATATAGTAATAGGAATGGATTGGTTATCAGCCAATCATGTAGTCTTAGATTTTCATAATAA
>JAMLFT010010132.1:0-12115 GCA_026544285.1 Pachyrhizus erosus
ATGTTATAAATTTTATAATTTTCAATTAATTAATGTGAAATACATATTTTACTATATATTGATTATTTAAATTTAATAAACTTAATATAAGTGATATAATCTAGTGAGACCATTAGACTACCAATAATAGACTAATATAAACTTGATAAGCAAAAACCTGATTTGACCCATTAAGAGGTCATGGAAACTCTAATAAATAAAATACTTGAGACATGATTATAGTCTTCAAGACACCAAATAAAAAATTAATTATCCTCTCTCTCATCATAAAGAGAAACAAAGGTCTCATAAAAAATAATGTGATTTGATTGAAGAAGATCATTAAACTAACTATTTGTGACCGTTGTTAGATTTCACTACATATTTTTATCAAACTCTATAGATCCAAGTATTTCTTAAAACTTGATAACTCAATAACATGATGTAATGTATTTTTGTGTTTATTTAGTATTTTATAAAGTTCAATAAAATGTCAACATTTAAAACTTAAAACTAAAAATCATTTCAAATGAGAGCTAAAATTTTTATTTTACATGTCAAAATTTAAACAACAAAAATAGGTGTCAATATTTTTTAAAAAAATATATAGGATATTAAACAAAAATTTTGTGAATAATTCAATGTTTGATAATACATATTATAAAACTTATTTTTTTTTTAAAATATTAGTGATTAAATTCTTGAAATAGTTAGTCATGAAAGTTTTGGTAACATAATTAAATAGGCTTAAATTTACTATTCGTTTCTATAATTTTGTGAACATATAATTTTGATTTTTTTTAAATATAATTATATATTTGTTCCTTAATATTTATAAGATTGAGTAACTTTAATTCACTGTTAGTCTATTATCCAAAATTAAACAATAAATGATGTAGTTGTCACTAATAACATATGTAAATAATTTATTTACAAAAACATCAATAATATTAAGAATAAATATAATTTTTTATTTAATATATTTAAAAAATATTTCTTTCAAATGACTTTTTCAATTAATTATATTTTATTTTTAAAATATATTAAAAATAAATTTTATGTTTTATTTTTAATATTATTAATTTTCTATGTGAATAAGATAATTACACATATTGTCAATCATAGTTACACAAACATTTTGTATCTAATTTTGAATGAAAAGTAATAGTGGATTAAAATTATTTAATTTTAAAAACATTAAAGACTAAATATGCAATAAAAATTTTATAAAGACCAAAATTACACATTGATAATATTATAGAAACCAAAAGTGAATTTAATCCAATTAAATATCATCTCTTTTAAATATTTTATTTTATTAGATAAAATTTTGGTAATTTTTTAAAAATATATATGATTCTTCTTAAACAAATGGTTCATTTTAGGAGGAAAATAAATAAGTCAATTGTTGATAAAAAAAATAATGGATATTACATATTCATAGATGGATATTAATTATCCTTACTCATTTTAAAAAAAAAACAAATCTTAATTTGATATCTTAGAACTTTTCCCTTTTGGAGTTTTTATGTACTAGATTGAGCTTCATGACGTAGAAAGTAATATAAATATGTTAATTATTTTATAGACAACTCCAAAATCGTCATATTATTCAGAAACATGTGCCTAATAGTTAATTTTGTTATTAAAGAAATGTAACTTAACTGTATCAAGAAGCCAAGAACAGGTATTAATCACTTTTCATTGGGTCCATTAGATGTCAGTATTCTAATGATAAAACCAACTTGACGTGGATTTTCTTGAGTTGTTGATAAAGGAAAGATTTAATTAAGTGCTACATATGGTGGCGTATGCTCTGATACACTTCTTTAATTTAGAATCAATTCTTGTCCAATAAACGGTTTCTTTTTAAATCAATCATTCGTAACATAAAAGTATATTTGATGTGATGTAAATTACACAGGTTCTCGTGTTAATTGTTTTGTTTAAAAGATTATTTCTTATGTATTTTATGGTCTTATTCAAAATTCAGGTGTTATCATGAAAAGTTTTAATTAATTGTAAAGATTCTTAGTATATCAGATATATATATTGAAGGCCAATACAAGTAGAATAATATACTACAAGTAATTCAGTCACGACGCAAATTTATAATTTGTCTGTTATTTAATAATTAACATAAAATATGTATAGCTTCATTTAAAAACTGATTTCACTTAACATATTTAACAACAGCAAAAAAAATAAATTTAGGTTTTTTAAAAAAACTAGTTAAGTAAGTTAGATTATAACTTTTTAGTAAGAAAATGATTAACAATCATCTCTTTAACAACTTAGAAAGGTTGATTTGAACTATTTTTAATATTTATAGAATGTATGTATTTTTATGGGTTTAACCATTTCTAATGCAAGCTAAAAAAATCATTTTTAATGTGATGATTACATTAGTTTGTAAGTTTATTGACTTGTTTAGCAATAGACTCATTAGTTCATAAGTTAATTGATTTTATTAGTGATAACTCCATTAATATGTAAGTCTATTGATTTATTTAAAATTGTTTTATCACCCTATTTAAAACCTTGATATGAAATATACTTTTAAATAGAGTTATATGTCATATTAAACTTATATAAAGTTCAGGTTAAAATTGTAACAAGCTTAAATTAAATTTGGATTACAAGATTATCAAACTTAAATAAGACCTAACTATCTTGATCTATTTTCATCCTATTTGGATTAAATATTATCTAAATTAGACTCACTAATTATTCTGTTTTGATGTTCATAACATTTGATCATAAGATAAAAATTTGTTACTTATTTTATAGATCTACAAATATTAAGATTTAAATTATGTAATTTATCTTATATTTATAATATCTTATAATTCATATTAAAATTAAAAATACATTTTTAATTCTTCTGCCTTTTATTAAATCAAACACGACCTTAGACTACATTTGGATTTAATGAAATGGAATAGAAAACAATGAAATAAAGTTACCATTGTACTTATTAGACTTTGATAAAAAAACGATGACTCTATCCTTTACCATCAAATCACACTAAAAAAAATGCCATGTTACCAACAATTTAGTGATGAATTACTCTCCATTAGAATAGTCGTTATTGATTAAAAATTAAATTATTAGCATAAACATTGCAGATTTATATTTAACAATTTAATATATTATATTTACAAATAATTTCATTGGAAAATACAATTTTTATATACTTTTAGTATAAAAAATGTTAATGTGTATAAGATAAGGTATTGTTAATATAAATACATAATGTCTATACAAACAATTATTTTCTACTGGACAAAATATTACTATTACTAGCAAAGATAACTCCGATGCTTAACATTTTTTTATTTTTTAAAAAATAAATTTGTAGTGTGAGAGAGAAAAATAAAAGGCATTATATGAAATAGAAAGCATTACAATCATTTCCATTATTCATTCCACTTCATCCTTTTTTATCAATCTAAATGGGATAAAGTATATTTTTTGTCACAAAAAAATGGAACCAAAAATTTCAGAAAATTAAGTCTGATCCCTGTAAAAAAATTAATGCGCTTTTAATCTCTACATTTATCTAACATTTCTATTGAACACATGGACTCGATAATCTTCAAAATGCTGTTAGGAGACATTTTCGTCTAGCCATTACAATAGAAAGATTTCATGATGATGTAATTGTAATCCAACTTTAGGCTTTATGCAAAGGCCTCGATTTGAAGGAGGTGATAAATACAGAGAAAACAATTTATCTTAATTTCTGTCATAGGATATTTGGTCTTATTTTAACTATTTTTAACATTATATTTTGTGGCCACTTTGTTTTTATAATAAACATCTTGAGCCACGCTTACCAGTTCAACAAACTTTAATTATTCAAAACGTGTTCATTATTAATCTTGGATGAACACGAAGCAAAAATGAACCCCACATGAAATTAAATATAACACACCTCAATTTCATCATATTAAATGAACAAAAAGAAATGGGAAAACAATGAAGCACCCAAATTTTCTCCAGGCACGCAATCTTTTGCATCAGCCTAAGATTTCCCGTTGCTTTACAATGGCATCGACGCCTCTATAATCCTGAAAGAATAATTAATTTACTAAGCAAATCATAGGAACTTTTTGTATTTTTGTATGTATTAAACTGAACGTTGATCCTGATCGCTTATCTTTTCACTCTTCTATCGATAGCTACGGCTATCTACTTGCCACTCTCTGCTCCTTCGTCGCATATCTGTTCATTCTACGGATATGACTCTGAATTTAACATAATATATATGAAAATATTAGTATAATTTTGTAATATTCTAGGCATTATTTTCTCTTGGCTGCCTAGCACAACTCTAAAAAATTCGTCATTTTGAAAAGTCAAAATTTAACTTCAGGGTGATAGAGGTAACTAGGTAAGGGGCTTAAATTAAAATTTTTGAGTTTGGTAATACTCATGATGGAACCAAAAGTGTATATAAGAAACTTTAGAAAAATAATTGTAAGGGGAACAAACACAAAACCATCATTTGCTGAGTTGTTATTCCACCTATTCATACCAACTGCACAATTCTCATCATGGAAGTTAAGATGTTTAGTTTATTCCGTCTCCAAATGGACTTGTATCATGCATCCCGCACCTGTTTTGTCAAAGCCAGATGGATATCTTTTTGCTTGAACGTTTTCTATACTTGTGGACGTGTACTATGTTAAAGCATTGAACACCTTTGCCCATGCTAGGACATCAAAAGGAGAAAGTGAATTTTATTTACACCTTACCCCCAATATGATGAGGAAAGGAATTAATCACTTTCGGTAACAAATCCGTCAGATTATTGTGAGAAGGCAGTTAAGGAATCGCACATGGGAAAAACTGTAAAGAGCATTAATTAGTACACTAAAGGCCTTCTATTAAATTGTGGCAATGTCATCTTCCATTTTATGACGTAAGTTTGTAACAGTATTATTTCTTTATTTAAGCGGAGAATTCCATAATTACAAGTTTACAACACATACAACTGAATGGGACAATAACTTGTTTTATAGGCGCAATTATGGAACGTTTAGAAGTAGTAAATTTTACATAAAAATTACTTTTTATCCAATTCTGCTCATATACCAGAAATAGGATTCCTAAAATGCCAAAATGTGCAGCCATGCAGCTAGTAAAGTACACAGAGCCATACTGCTATAAACTCCATTTTTAACAATTTGAAGTTTAACATAGCAGAAATAGTTGGTAACCGCATCAATAGCAGCTTCGAATTCTACGTTGTTTTTAATATAACTTAAGAAAAAGAGCAACCCTTTTGGGTCTCTTTCCAATGCTGGACTGCTGGGTATTCCCGTGCATTAGCACTGATTCAGATTCCACAAACACATACATGTCATAGCCTCGTACACAGACAACTTGGTACTAAAGTAGTATTCGATACCCAGTATTTTTTTCCCTTAATCCTACCATGCATGTCGGAAGACATTTTCATTGTCAAAGTTGGTAGTAGGGTCGGAACAGTAGTTGCAGAATACCTGAATAGGAAAGTGGCTTACCAGATGGGAAAAAAAATACGCGAGAGTCTAATAGGGCGAGCTAGTCAAAAACTTGAAAATATCGCAAAGACGTAGACGCCCAAAAATAATTGCCATCAACATAAAGACAGAAGGAGGACGTATTTTCTGTTGGAATGCATTTTTCACATGGCTTAAAAGGAACATCAACTCAAGGCAACAAGGAAATTTGGTTCCCAATGACAGCAAAGCTATCAACTCAATCACAGAAAAAAAATCACATTTTTCCCATGATTGATCCAGACAGCCAATGAGCAAAAATACCTAAAGTAACTCAATCAACAAAGCTTCAAAATTTGTTCTCTTTTATGGTTGAGTAGCCATAAAACCTTTTGAAGAAGGTGCATAGTGCATGCTCCAACCAAAAACAACAAAGAAATTTTTATGAGAAAAATATTTTTGCATAACTTATTGAAAGAACTATTAAAGGATTATGTGGAAAAGAAGCAGATGTGGAAAAGAAGCAGAAGCAGAAGCAGTAGCAGCAGCAGCAGCATAAACATGGCTTGATTGGCATAACCGGAATGGTAGTAATCACTGGAACTGATAAGCTGAAGCATAATAATATTGAGAACTTGCATGATGTTCACATTTATGATTATTAATATAATATATACATAATCTAGACAGATAAAATTACCCCTATTTTCACTTATTGCTGCTATCTCCACTCCACCCACACATTTGATGAAAACTGTCCCTAGCTAGTTCTACTACTCCATGGAGCTTCCCAACTTGATTAACTCAAAATTCAATACTAAGCTCCTAACCAAAAAAGAAAGATCATAATTTTACAGAAACAGCTACCGGGAAGGCTTAAAATATCCCAGAGCAGCACAACTTACAAACAGCTAGCTAGCTAACAAGACACAAACACACATTTAATCTCAACACCGCAAACTGCCAACTGCAATGCCAACATCATCGTACATCCCCGACCTTAGCCGACAGCGCCGAACAAAGCTGCTCCTGCGTATAAAACCTACTTCCCATCTTCACCGTTGCTTGTTGGATCATCAAATCGTTAACCACCGACACGCTGGCGTGGTGCACGTCCAAGTCCAACTCCATCAGCGCCGCCATCAACCTCGCCGCCGGGTGGTTCTTCTTGCTGCATTGGATTCTTATCATCGCGTCCCACCCAATAATCTTCACGTCGATGTCCAAGTCAATCAACGCCTGATTCGACAACTTACTATTATTGCTATTAGCAGCATGATTAGAAGTGACAGTTTCGGTTGTTTTCTCCAGTTCCTTCTTTACTCCTTCGAGTTGCTTCTGCAGCCCATCTTTATCCGATTCTAGACTCTGAAGCTTGGACTTGAGCTCCGTGATGTAAGATATAGCGTCGCCCAGAAGCGATGCTTTGTCCATCTTTGACACGTTGGGAACCACAGCACGAAGCGCGTAGAACCTCTGGTTCAGCTTCTCCCTCCTTTGTCTTTCTGCTTCAACATGGTTCAACGGTTCCTCTCTTCCATTCGCCGGCTTCCGCCCTCTCTTCCGGGGCCGCTTCTCCGGCTCCACCACAGGGTCCTTCACCACCGAAGCCTCCAGATCCGAGTGATCGGAATCGCCGCCAACGCCACCAGACTTCAAATTCGTCGTCGGAAGAATCACACCGGAGGTGAAGGAAAGCATTCCGTCGTCGTTGCTACCGCGCGAATTCGGGGATCTTTTCTTCCCATTGCTGATGTTGTTGTTGTTGTTCTCATCCGCAGCAGCAACAAACGGCGACTGGCCGGAGAAGAAATGGGAATTGGAATTGGAATTGGTATTGGTATTGGTATTCCCATTGATGCCGCCGTAAGAGGTTCTCTTGCTCTCGCCGAAGCTGAGAATCTCACCGGATTCCGGCTTCAGAGAATGCTGGTTGTTATTGTTCCCACTCTTGGGGTCAAACCCGTACTCAGAGAAGTTCAATTCTCTAGAGAACACGCTCTGGTTCTGCGGAATCGCATGGATAGAACTAGGGGTTTCGGTTAAAGTACTCGAACCCGGGGTTTGAATAGAACTCTCCAACTGCATCGTATTGGAAATCGAAATCCCCTGAGTATGTGCAGGAACCGAAACCGAGGGGGTAGCTGCAACAGTGTTAATCGAATCCCTAACTTCGGGATCACTGAGCCAGAGCGAGGAAGGGTCATTTTCCCCTTGATCGGCGCTGGTAGCAGGCCAAGAAGAACCCATATCGAAGTTGTTGTTACTAAAATTGAAGAGAACCTTCACCTTGTTCATCAGATCCGGGTTCTGGTAAATTAACTCAGTGGACCCGAGCTCAACGACGCCGTTTGCGGAGGGTATGCAAACTAGGGTTTGCAAGCCGAACGCGTGTCCCTGCCGGGCTCTCTCGCAGGGGGAAGCAGAGAGACGGTCGCCACCGGTGACCCAAACCGAGGAGGAGTTGAAGAAGGCCTTGCCTGGCAAGCCACCACCGTTAACGAAGGACTGAGTCATGGAGACGAGGAAGAACCACTCGGTGTCGGTGACTTCTTCATCGACGTCGTCGGAGGCGGCGGAGGAGGAGCCGGAGATGAGGGAGTTGAGTTCGCGGAGGACCTTTTTGCGATGGTCCTGCTCGGCGGCGGAGGTGGATTTGGCTTTAGCCTTGGCCTTGGCTTTGTCGTCGTCGCCTTTGTAGTAACCGTCGCCCCAGCCGAGGAGGGTGGAGCCGGAGTAGTCGTAAGAGGACTGCCAGAAGATGGCGTAGGTCCAGGTCTCTCTGGCGCCCTCGATCAGCGCCTGGAGGCGGTGCTGGAGCGTGTCTTGATTGAAGACCGCCGTGGATTGAGGTGGCGCAGGCGGGGGCCATATGGAGGATAGATCGCAGGACGACATGAAGGCCTCCATCACCGAGGAATTATCGTCCGTCCACAGATTCATTCACTGACTTAGTCGCTGATGATTAGGGTTAACGAGGGACGTTACAAAAGCTCTCGCTGCGATTGAGATTGAGATTGAGATTGAGATTGAGATTGAGATTGGATTAGGAGTGGTGTGGTGGGAGTGGAGATAAAGAGAGAGAAAAGGGGATAAAATAAAATACAAAGCTAGCTAACAAGTAACAACAGAGGCTGGTTGCATTTGGGTTTGGAATTTATTTGGAGTGCATTTAGAGTGAATTTTAATTTTAGGTTTCAGTGCGAGCCTTCCGCGAAACCCAAATACCTACGCCGACTTATTCGCAAAAAGTAAAAACACGTCCTTCTATTCTAACTCTCTCTCTCTTTTTTTTTTTTTTGATACACGGCGTTCTAAATTGTAACACTTGAGTTACGAACCGAATCTGCTTTCTTTCTATTTCTATTTTTTTTTCCTGGTTTAATGAAAAGATAAATTACTCGAGGGGCATAGAGGACTTTTTCCTTGGTAAAAATAAAATAAATGTTAAGAGCCACAATAAAAGAAGCAGATATCATTAACTAAAGAAATTAAAGTGCCAAAACTTATCAATTTCAACTATTAATTTTATTCACCAAAATAAACTTATATATTAATTTAATATTTAAATTAATGTTATCTTAATGAATATTATAAGAACACTTATTTTAAATACGTAGTATATCTTGTTAAATATTTTAAATTGTTAAGAAACATTAAATTATTTTTTCTACAACAAATATTTTATGACAATTATTTTATCTTTTTATAAATATATATTCGAACGACATTCCATAACATTAAAACAAAATCTAAAATCGATCCAGTTCAAACAAAGTGTAACACAGATAACAGACAACTGAAATTTTAAATATATTGGTCATGTGGATAAAAAAAAAAAGGTTTTATTAAGAGAAATAAAATATACTTCAATGCTTTTTACATCTATAAAAGAATTAATGTTTGATTATCAATAGAGAAATATTTTTTCTTTAGTATAAAGAAATACATATCTAATAGTGACAAATTTCAATAATTTGCATGAAATTTTATATTTAAATTTATTTCATGCTTCTATAAAAAAAAAAAAAAAAAAGTGATGGATCAGAAACTGGGACCTCATCTCCATCTTCATATTTAATTATTATTTTTTTGTCTTTTTTTTCATATAATTTTGTGGACGACAGAAAAATCTGCACTCCACTTGTAAGTTGTCTTTCTATGGTGGGGTGTGGTGGGGTAATTAAGTTAGCCCACAGATCAAAATGAAAACGGGTGCGCCTTTAAGTGTTATTCCTACAATTCTGGACCACCAAAAATCAGCAACTACGCTGGAGTAACTATTTTTGTTACTATAGGGAGGAAAAAAAATGTTATTGTTACAAATACAAAAAATTAAAAGCAAAGTATGGGAGAAAATAATAATAAAACTTATATTATTACAATTTACTAGTCTTTTATACTGTGCAGATATTTTTAAATTTTATGATATTTAAATAAATTTATATAAGAAATATTAATATCATTAGTATAAATAATTATAAAATTATTATCTTGAAAAACAAAGTATAATGAAAATGTATTTGTTATTGATTATTGATGATTAAAAGTTAAACTCAATTTCATTAGATAATAATAAATTAAAAGGATATCGCTTTTATAATTCATAAAGAATTTATGACAATAAAATATTCAGATAAATACATATCGTCAACTCTGAAGATCAAAATTAAAATTGGAAAATATAAATTAACAATATTTAAGATGAAAAAATAAAATATAAAATATTTTTTATTCGTACATATAAAATCTTCATGCATAGAAACCACGCGAAAATGCGTTAAATTTAAACTTGATAAAGCAATGTTAAAATTTCGTATTTATTTTTCTCATAATAAAAGAGACAGATAATTATGGAAATTTAGCATTAAATAAAATTTTTGTACAGGCTTAAATAAAATTATACCTTAAATATTAAATATTTAATAATCAGATAGAAAAAAAATTCTCTTAATTAACATTATTAAGGGGAGGTCTGTTTAATATTTATGACGAGAGTAATAGATGCAAATTCTTAATGAAAGGTTTCAGTTCCAAAAAGTCTTCTCTTTTTTTTTTTTTGAAACAAAAAGTCTTCTCATTTGAAAATAAGTATTCAGATTTATATAATATAAGCAACATTTTTTTTTATCTTTTAACAATTTCAAAAAAAAAAATGTGCGCGTGAAGTCTTAAAATTATTATCGTGGAGAGAAAAAGAAAAAATTATCGTTGCACATTGAATAAGTTTCATTATGTTTATATTTTTTTAAAATTAAAAAATTATTCTTAATTTAAGAAATTAAAAATATAATTAAATCTGTTGAATATAAATAATGGTCCAATTGATACCATGTTGCACATAATTTTCAACTAATAATTTTATTTCTCTTTTTTTTATCAAGTCCCAATTATTTTTTTTTAAATGGATTTCAATCACTTTAATTATTAATGTTACATAAATTACTTTATGTATTTATGGTTAGTGTCATGAATTTCTCATTATTTTTAATTATATAATGTTATGTATTTCTTATGATTGTTAACTTAATAAATTTTTTACATTTTAAAATATTTAATATTTATATATATTAATTTAAAAAATAAATTAATATTTAATTTTAAACAAAATTAAGTATTATTTAGAAGAGAATCGGAGGTTGAATTCTACATCAAAACTCATGTATGATTCTAAAAGCAAGCGACAATGGAGGATCACAACAAGAAAGATACTGGTAAACATTCTAATGCTCAAATGAAATATAAAGAAAGAAAAAAATACAATGTAATTAATTCATACTTGTAGTTGTCTATGTTAAATATTATAATTATAAGATTCATATGACTTGATTTCAAAATCACGTGCAATACATGGTCTAATATTAGTTTGTGTAAAATTTTAGGATATTTTTGAAAAGTAAGTTATTTAAAATATAAAAAAAAATTAAAAAATATTGAGATATTGATTTATAATAAGTACAAATAAAAAAAAAAGTGAGTTACTTAATTTTTTTATCATTAAAACAAATTTATACATAAATTATTTAAATATAATATGACATTAAGAATTATTTAAATTATTTTAATATAAGATAAAACATCTAAAATTAATATTTTAAATAGTTAATATTGAAAATATTATAAAATAATTCACATGTACGATATAAAAAAAAAATCAGAATAAACAGTTAATATCCCACGTCTTCTTAAAAAGGACAAATTTACAAGTGTTCAGGCTGATCATAAAACACACTAGTGACAAGGGGTTATTTAGCAAATTAAAGATAAATTTAATGTGAAAATAAAATGTGGATACATAGCACTATAAGAGAAAAAAAAAAACTTTTAAGAACAATTTAAAAACGTTTAATTTAAGGGTATATTTGATTCAACTTTTTATTTATTAATAAAAACTTAAAAAAGTATAAATTAATTTTCACGTTTCATTTTTTTCACCTTAAGATTTATTGTCAGACTAAAAACTGTTTGGTGAAAAATTTTAAAATTTTTAGTTGCATTCAAATCTATTTATTGCATCCTATGAAAAGATATATTCAGAAAATAAACATACTGTATAAATTATTTTATTTACAAAAAATATTTCAATAGTAAAAAATAACAAAAAAAACTACAATAATATTCAAAATTCTTTAGTTTTTTAAAAATAT
>JAMLFT010010133.1:0-12112 GCA_026544285.1 Pachyrhizus erosus
TTTCTCTTTCATTATTTCTTTATACTCTTTGATATGTGTGATGAAAATTAATAGTAGAACTCCCTTTATGAGAAAAATTTAATGGAAGAATACTTTTGTACAATGAAAACCTATTAGTATTTTAGCAAAATATCTTATCTGTGAATTGTATATGATATGTGAAAATGGATCAATAAGTCTTCAAGAAAAATTATAAGGTTCCCAAAAGATCAAAATATAATGACCAAGATAGTGTCATTGAATCATAAAGTCTTGGGAACTAGTACCTAGAAGACTTGATTGAAGGGAATAAGGATGGAAATTGGTTTACAACTGAAATTAAGAATGGAGAAATGCAATGGGTTGACTACAGTAGGTACCTGAGGAATGTATGCAGGCTGTGAAAGTCTTTGGGGGTGTAGGCACCAAGTTTGTGAACTGCCAGTGTTAAAAGGAGTCACAATGTTGGCTTGGTAACCCCAACAAAGCAGAGCATTACCAAAGTCAGTTGAGAGTATCTAAGCCATGTAGCAGCTTGAGATATGTACTCCTCACTGTCACCCAAAAATATTGCAACTATGGATTTATTAGGATTGCATAAGTCCTCTGGTGTAAAGGTGAGAAAGAGGCAGCAAGGGATCCCTATAGTAATAGATACTTAATTTAGGATACAATAAGTTAAAAATATCTCTTTAATAAGTTCTGGCTATACCTTAAACATGTATGTCTATTCCTTACTCTGTCTATAAATTGAGAATCAAAGATTCACTCCTACACTAACCATTTCAGGAAAAGATGTCGGATGAGTTCTATCCTCTTTTTCACCTCTCCGTCACCCCGTTGTACGGAAGTTGGACAAGGGATCCTCTTTATCAGTTGTATACGTACACAGGATATGTACGTTTTACCTTTTTCCATGCAATTCCCCTTTCTCCAGTTTCCTATGGACAGATTGATCTCCCGATCATTCTTACCCAAGTGGAACCTCCGAGGGCTTCGGTGTCACCTCCTCCTGGTTTTCCATCTCGACCCAGAAGGAGACGTCCCCGGAATTCTCCTACCGGACATGCCAGGTTTAGAAACACTAGGCCTACGCACAGTGGAGAAGATTCTATGGAGGAAGATCCTTCGGAGGATCCCGCAGACAGTCCTTAGGATTTATGTTGTTTTCCTAGTAGTTTAAGTCATCTAATGTAATGTTATGTTTTTGATTTATGTTGTAAGACTAAAGTTTAAATTCATTATGTAATAGTAAGTATGTCTTTTTGTTCCGAACAAGGTTTAATATGTAATGAAATGCGTATTAAAAATTTTAGTCGTTACATGTGGCCTTCTCCAGGTAGCTAGCACATTCAGGAATTTGGGTGGCGGGATCTAGGAAAGAACTGTTGGGAAGTCTACTTGGTGAAATTACCAAGGTACTACAACGTTGGTGGGTCTAAAAGCGAAACGGACGTACCCTGTGAAGGTATCATCACCCTGGACCCTGTCATAGGTCCATCTCCCTTCCAGGGGCAACACTATTAGATGAAAAAGAGGTTGGAATTCATCAACCATGCTTAGTCTGAAATAGAACGGGGGATGTAGGAGCGAACTATCCTTTTTAGGACACTCATACATAGTATAGGGTAGTTTATCTAACGTAGTCTTTCCTTTAATTGTTCATGCCTAATTAGGTTTTCTAATTGTAACGACCTAAATTTTTACTAATATAAATACACATACAATTATCCAAAGATACTTTCACTCATTAACTAACATAAGTTCACATAAACGTTACACTACTGTTACAGTATGAAGGATAAGTTTAAAATTTATCTCTAGGATTTTTCGATGGATCTTCCTCCTTAGATGGTTCTACCCTGGTGTGAGGGAAACTCGGGAGGTGATTTTGAGACCCGAGGAGGTTCCACCTAAGTTTGAATTATCGAAAGATCTATCTGCCCTAAAGTTGTAGGGGAAAAAGGTTCTACTGGAAAGAAAGTAAAACAAACACATTCAGTATATGTATCTAACTAATACAATAAGTCTCAGGTCCATCATCCACAAAGCAGGGTAATGGACATATGGAATAATGGACAAAATTCTTCAAACATCTTTACTTGAAATGTTAGTTGTAGGAGTGAATCTCCAATTCTTTTAACAAACACATCATATTGGCATACTTGTAATCGTAATCTCTCAACCTTATTGTATCGAGTCCTATTTATTAATACTAGCGATTGGGATCTCTCGCTGCCTCTTACTACTAACTCCCAAGGACTTAAGCGAAACATAACATTAAATCCATAAGTTGCAATTGATTGGGTGATGATTAGGAGTACATATCTTAAGTTGGTACTGAACTTAGATACTCTCCATTTATCTTGGCAATGCTCTGCTTTGTCGGGGTTACCAAACCGACTTTGTGACTTCTTAATCTAAGCAATTCACAAACTTGGTGTCTACATACCCTCAAGGACTTCCACAGTCTGCATACATTCCTTAGGTACCTTTTGTAGTCAACCCTTGGTCTCACTTGTATCATGTCTTTTATTATTTCTCCTTTACTTCCATCAATTGAGTCTCATGGTACCAGATCCCTAGAATTTTCATAGTTGGAAAATTCCTGCTTTTTATCCATTTTTATTTTTGTTTGACAATTTATTGATTCACCATTACTGGTTTTTCCCTAGTCTATTTACATTGTTGGGGATTTCCTATTTTAAAGAGAGTTATTGATTACATTACCCATTAAAGTGGGTTTCAAATACTTAAATCTTGTTCCCACTAAGCTTTATTCATCATTTTGTTCTTTACATAACTTTTTATTAATATTTACAAATCAGGGGCATTTTTATTATTTATAAAAATATATCAGACTATTAAGAGATCTTGTATCATAAATAAAATTTTGGATTAGAATACAAATTCAAGTTTCTTACCAATTTTATGAACAAAAATATGATATAAGATTAAATTAGTTACATTTTTGTCCTAAGGGCAAAATAGTCATTTTCAAAAATAATAATTAATTTATGAGCCTTTGTTCCCAAATATAATTTCTAGATGGGTAAAGTTCTTAGATGCATAGTCTTTAAGGGTTTTTCTGACTATTCTTAGGGTTATAGGGAAAGATCATGCATAGTCTTGATAGTGTTTCCTTTCCTTTCTTACCCTAAACACCTTATATAATATCCTAACATCACAAACATAGTTATTTTAGCTTAAATAATCTTTGGATAACATAAAAATCCAAATTTCTATCATAAGGACATTTTAGTCATTTTATGAAATTGTGTTCTTGGAAATTTTCCCCATCCTTCATAAAATTTTTGTATAGACTCTTAACCATACTTAAGAGGAGTTTACACTATTTTTCCTGAATTTATAATGCTATAGAAGAGCTAAAAATTTATTCTTAAACCATAGGGGTATTTTGGTTATTTTGAAAAATTTACTATTCAAATTTGTATTTTTAGATTCTTACCCCTAAAATTTTAAGATAGCTTCTATTTTATGTCTCAAGGTACTTAGGTTGTTTTCTAACAATTAAAATGGCCTACAATGATAAAAATAATTTATTTTATCTCCTAAGAGTAAAATGGTTATTTTGAAAATATAATTTTATTTTTAAGGATTTTGAAAATTTCAAAAGTGATTCTTAGATTTTGGGTAGACTTATGATAGTTTCCTAACATTTCCCCCAAAATTTATGACCAGAATAGACCCAAATTCTTGTTTTCTTCAATTAAGGGTATTTTTGGAATTTCTTAAAAATAATTTAATTTTTATTAAATTTTTCTAAAATAAATTCTTTCCTAGTTACGTACAAGGGTAAAGTTATTTCCTGGTTTAATTTGTGGTTAAAATGTGTAGGAATGACTAAGAAATAAAGAAAAATAGTATTAGGGTAATTTGGTCAGTTTTCTTAAGCAATGGTAATTTGGCTTCGTCTTCAACCTTCGTCCTCTGGTTCATAATAGGGAGAATTTGAATTTTTGATTCTCCAATTCTTGGCTCATTTCTTTCGATTACCTTAATCAAATCCTTCTATTATTCTTGCTAAAGTTATCCTTAGTCTTAATTTAACAAATTAGTCTCAATATTCACGAATCATGGTACTGTTTATCATGGTCTTTATTCTTTTTCATTCATGCTTCGTTTTGGAGAACTTATGTATTTAAGGGAGGGAAAATCATGCGAAACTCAAATTAAGATGGACTAGAATGAATTCGTGCTTAAAATTTAAAGAATTGAAGATCCCTCCTACCTTCATTCGAAGAACTTAGTTATTGCCACCGTGAGCTCCAGTGACTCCTTCTATTTTTCCATTCTTTGTGTCTTCCTTGAAATTTCTTGGATGGGACTACTACTGGAGGTGTGACGAATCTTTTGAGATTAAAACAAAGAGGTTTGGTCAAGTGGGTAATGAGTATCACGGGAAAGAAATTTGTTGTATTATGAGTTTTTAAGCTTCGTGTCTCATGGCTTTTTATAGCAGTTAACACCACCATTCCCTGCTTATTTTACTCCTGGGAGATCGACCATAGTTGTGCTGAGTCACGCAGTTAGGGCCTTAGGCTGAGGTGGTGAGTTGTAGAGGGCCTCGAAGCTTGGGAAAGAGCTCCCATGGCGGTTGGGGCGAAGGCACACAGGGAAGGGATATAGGAAAAAAAAAAATCCTTAAGTGTTAGCGATGGGCTTTGCGGTCTCAATGCAACACACTCTCCTCTATTCCTCACTCGTGCCTAAGGGGGCGGGTTTGAACCTAACTAACACCCTTTTTCTCTATTTCGCATTTTTACTTTGTTTTATTTTTTTGTCTATTATATATATATATATAAATATATATATATATATATATATTACATATAATATTATTATGCTTTCCCTGAGGGGTAGCTCAGTTGGTAACGTAAGCTCTCTCTCTCCCTCTCTCCAAGTGTGCTTGGGGTCGAATCCTCCCCACGATTTTTGCTAATTTCCCATTCTTTTCTTTTTCTTTTATCTTTTTCAGATTTTTTTTTAACTTTATTAATTTTGTTTTTTAAAATCTTTCTAAAAATTTATAAAATTCTTCTTTTAATCTCTTCTGTTTATTTTATAAATTTTGTATCAAAATAAATTTTATTATTAATAATTAATGATTTTAATTATAAATTTTACTTTTCTTATTCTTTTAATTCTTGAATTAATTTTAGTTCACACTCTAACTTTTCTTTTAAATATTTTGAGAATTTTTATTATGTTATTATTATTAATTTATCTAGATCATAATATTTATTCCTAATTACATTTAAAATTTTAAATTTTGCTAAATAAATAAATAAGAGTTAATATTTTATTTGAATTACCTATATAAGTTTATCAAATTCAATAAATAGAACTTATATTCAAAATTAACAAGTAAGATGCTACAATTCTACCCTTCTAAAAGAAAATTTTGTCCTCAAAATTTTTACCTTATTAAAATAATTGAGGGTATAATTCTCTCATCTTGTCTTCTAATTCCCAAGTTGCTTCTCCTGTATCCCTTGAGTTTTATTGAACTTTGACCAGATGGACATCTTTTTTGCTTAATTATTTTATTCTTTGATCTTCTATTCTTATCGATGTGGCTTCAAAAGTTAGATTCTCCTTTATTGTTACAAGGTTAGATTCCAATAAATGTGATGGATTAGAAATATATTTCCTAAGTTGAGATACATGAAAAGCATTATGTAAATTGGCCAATTGTGGAGGTAGGGCAATTTGATAGGCTACTCTGTTTTGAAGGACGTTGTAAACGTAGTATTACTCATGGTGTGGTCACAAAAATCTATAACGAGGAAACTATGATGACTTGAACTTAGTTCTAGTGTCAGTCATTTTTAAATGATAATGAAAATAATAAAACCCTAATAAAAATAATGTGAATTAGGAATAGATAATATTTCTAACATATTGATCTTCATAAAACTTAAGAGGGTAAGATATTATGAAATTGAGAGGTGAGATATGTAATGACTTAATTTCTTACTGATATTATTAATTTTATATTTATAAATTATTATTATCTGGTTTTTGATGTTGGAAACTAACATTTTATTCGTTAAACAAAAGAGTCAAAATACAATTATACTTACAACAAGTTTTGTTACTGATACATAATGAAAGTTGAAATTTAAGTTTTTGTCATTCTTTACTTCACTTGAAGCATTCTGATCGATCTTCCTGCTCTAATGATTCCTCCCTCCTAGGTGGTCTGGCGACATTGGTATGTCTGGTTGAGGATGGTTGTTTGGGTTTGCCTGTTGCTTGCGTCGAGGATGGGATTGAGTTCTAGGTGGAGAATCAGAGAATCGAGGTGGTGTGGTTTGAGTTAAAATTATAGGAAGATCAATCTGACCAGGTGAAGTAGTCGAGTAAGCGTTAGTAGGAAAGAAAGAGAATCAAACAAAACCAATATAGGTGTCCAACTGGCACAATGCGTCTTAGGACCATCTTCCACAAAGTGACATGACGAATATGTGGAATAAAGGTTGGAACTCGTTAGACATCTTCTCCTGAAAAATTTGAGATATGTAGGAGTGAGTCACCTATTCTCTATCATACACACACAATGGCGTACCTATAAAAATTGACGTTCACTCTTATCTCACCGTTATTTAACCAATTAATTTATTACTAACGTATTAGAGCCATTTGTTGCCTCTTTTCACTAACTCTAGAGGGCTTATGCGAAACGTATCATTCATTCTATAATTTATAATTTGGGTGACAATCGAGAGTATATATTCTGATCTGGTACAAAGACTCAAATTCTCTCCATGTAATGTCCTAAATTCTTACTAATAACACCATACAATTACTAAAAGTAGCTTTTATTCATTAATTTACACTAACATACATGAACCTATACTACTGTTACAAAGCAAGAACAAATTAAGATTTGCCTCCCGTGTTCTTAGATGGGTCCCCCTCTTCAGAAGATTCTATCTTGGGGATAGGTCTAGCAGATCTAGTATTAGTGTAGATAGAGGGAGGGGTTTGGTTAGGGTTACTTGGTCGCCTACTCCTAGGGTGTGAGGGCAATCGGGGAGGTGATTTTGAGAATCTGGAAGGTATTACTTGGGTTAATATTATTGGAAGGTCTATTTGGCCAAGGGTTGTAGTGGTGAAAGGTTCTATGGGAAAGAAAGTAAAACGTACATATCCTATATATGTGTTTAGCAAATACAATGGGTCTTTGGTCCAACGGCCATAGAATGGGGTAATGGACAAATGAAATAGAGGACGATAATTGTCAGATGAAATAGTCTCCAATTCTTCAATAAACATTTATTATTGGAGTACCTGTAAACGTATACTCTCAACTCACCATATCGCATCCTATAGATTATTACTAACGCTTTCGGGATCCCTTGTTGCCTCTCACTATTGACTCTTGAGGACTTATACGAAACATAATATTATATCCATAGTTTGCAATTTATTTGGATGACAATCAAGAGTATATATCTTAAGCTAATAGTAGACTTAGATGCTCTCTACTAACCTTGGCAATGTTATGCTTTGTCGGGGTTACCAAGTCGACTCTGTGTGACTTCCTTAACTTAGATGGTCTACAAACTTGGTGCCTATACACTCTAAAGGACTTCCACAACTTGCATACATTCCTCAGGCACCTTCTATAGTCAACCCATTGCATTTCTCTATTCTTTGATCTCACTCGTATTATGTTTTTAATGATTTCATATTTTGCTTCTTTCGATCAAGTCTCATGGTACCAAATCCCTAGAATACCCATAAATGGGAAATTCCTGCTTCGTAACCATCATTCAATATTACTTGACCATTTTATCCACCATTTACTGTGTCTTTTCTAGTCAATTTTTATTTTGCGTGGGCTTTTTAAATCAAGGAGAGTTATCGACTCTCTTATTTATTCTTACTTAATATACTAGGGTTTCAAGTGTGAATTTCTTTTCATAGTAAGGTTAAATATAACAAATAAGAGGTTATAATGTCATAAGAAAACAATGTTTGTTTCAAAACTGCCTATGTCTTTGAAGTTCTTAATAAAAGGGTATTTTAGTAATTTGCAAAAGAAAAATAGTTTTCCCATTTCAATTTAAATGAAAGAAATTGCCTTTTTATTTTACAATAATTATTGCATTCTTTTCTTTTTAAAAGATTTATTTACTTTTATAAATTTTCCTAAAATTATTAATCAAGGGCATTTTGGTCATTTTTAGAGCAAATGTCATTTTCTTTGGGGAAAATGTGTTAATACCTTAATTCTATAGATTTTGTGAAATTAGTAGTAATAGAGCAAGATATTTTGACTAATATTCTTAAAATTTAAATAATAATTTAAAAGCTTTTCAAATGAAGGATATTTTGGTAATTTTTCACAAATATTTTAATTTTGTGTTTTTCTTCCTAAATTTGATTTTTAAATTGATTATGAGTTTGATCAAATCATTCTTGAAGAGTTCTTAGTCACACCATTTTTGTATGAGGTGAATAACATACAAAATTTGAAACTTAAAGGCTAGGGGTATTTTAGTCATTAATAAATTTCTAAAAATTATGCTTCATAATCATATATATATATATATCAAGGCTTGTCTAGAACATAGGTAGTATTTTTTGCTTAAATCCTTTTATGTTTTAGCTTAGAAGAAAAGTAAGAAATTGATCTAGAGGTAAAATGGTCATTTTTGATAAAAGGGTATTTTGGTCATTTGGTTTGTCTTCTTCTTCAACCTCTGACTTGAGGCTTATTACAGTTCGAAAAACTAGTTCCAGTTTGTTTCAACTTCGTTTTTATGTAATTCAAGACTTGTTAACTAAAATCAAGTCAATTTCGGGGTGATATTGGTCATAAATTGTAACAACTGATGGTTGGGAGAAGAAAGTTGAAGACGAGTTACAAAGCTAAATCGAATTTTTGATTCTTCACCTTCGTTAAGAATTTAAGGCTCTTACGTTACTAGATTGATTCAAAAATGATTAGTATAACCTAAACTAACAAAAAATTAATTAGGAAAACTCTAATAGCAGCAATTGGATCATCCAATTTCTCAGATTTTCAACTTCGCATTTTAAATTTGATTTCTTCAAATTTAGGGGTTTCAAAGTGTTAGAACTTCACAATTCCAAATTCATTACCTATATAATGATTCTACGAATTTAAATTGAAGAAAGGAAAGCTCCTCCTACCTTAATTGGACAAAATTTACAGTCTCCAGCAAGAGCTCCGACGAACACCTCAAGATTGCGATTCTTTGAGATTTTCTTCAATCTTCTTGAATGAACGACTACTGATGTTGTGACTAAACTTTTGGGATTTGAACAAAGCATTTTGGTTATGTGTAGAGTGTTGTTTTGAGGAAGAGAATGCTTCTTCGATGGCGTTTTGAACCTCGATCTTGAGGGCTTGGTATAGCGTCTTCGTCTACACTAAGGGGTAGCCTTGCTGAGTCATGAGGAAGAGTAGGCTTGTTGTGTGGCATTTTCACAGAGAGTCTCAAAGCTTTGGGAAGAGCTTCAATGACAGTTCGAGGAAGAAGGTGAAGATGAAAATGGGATAAATACATTTTGTTTTGTTAATTTATCAGCAATGGGCCTAGCGGTCTCAATGATCACTCTTTTCTCCTCTACTCCTTAATTGTGCCTTAAGGGGGCGGGTTCAAACCTAGCCAACCCCCTTTTTATTCTTTCCTCATTTTTACCTTTATTTATTTTCCTATTCCTTACATATTTATTAAAATGCTATTATGCTACCCTCGTGGGGTAGCTTTGTTGGTAACTGAGCGTGCTACTCTTCCTCCCTTTGTGCTCCAAGGTTCGAGCCTTCCTTACCCCACTTTTAAATTTCATTTTTCTTTTCTCCTTTTTCCCTTTTTATGTTTATTTTTTATTTTATTTTTAACCTTTATTATTTTTACTACTAAACTTTCTAAAATTTCTAAAATTATTTTCTTAATTTCCTTAACCTATATCTTTATTTTCTGTATCAGAATAAATTTTATAAATTTTTATTTATTTAGTTTTATTATTACTAATTATAAATTCAATCTTTCTTTATTCTAATTCTTATTTGTTATTTTTGGAATTTCTTAATTTTTCTCTATTTAAATATCTTGAGATCTATATTTGAATTATTATTGGGAATTTTTCTAATTATTAAATATTATTTAAATTTTTGTTTTGAATTTTTGTAACACTTTAGAATAAATTTGAAATTTTGATTTGGGCTGATATAAATTATTTTGTGAATTTATATCTAAATGAGCTTGTCAAAGTCTAGAATTTAAAACCAACAGTATTTATATTAAAATTAAAAATAGGATGTTACACTCCACCGATATTGATAATGCTCTATAACGTCGGGGTTGCCATGCCGGCTTAGTGTAACCCTCCTTTTCTAGAGCAGCCCATAAACTTGGCGTCTCTATACTCCCAAGACTTCTGTAGGTTGCGTACATTCCTCAAGTACCTACTTTACTCAACCAGTTGTGTGTCTCCAGTCTTATATCTCACATGAAATACTATTATCAGCTACTTCTTGCCATTTTTTGATCAAGTCTCTAGGTATAAGATCCAACTCACATCCTCTAATGTGAAATCCCGTCTCATATCAAACATTTAATTCATAACAATATCAATTAGCCAATTCATCAATCATGTTGGCTCTTTCTAGCCAAAGATCATTTTGTAGGAGGGATCATTACGTCATGGAGACTTATCAAACTTTTCATAATTTCCTGTCTACTATCCTAAGGTTTATCTTTTGAGTTTTATCCTTGTTAGGATAGATACAAAACATTTTCAGTCAAGCATATCATAATAAAGAATAAATTTAGTAAGAGTATTAACAATCATAACACACATCTCATAAAAATGGATTATAATAATAATTTTATAATTACAAAGTTTAACTAAAATTATAAGTATATTAACAAGTTTTATCAATTTACATTAGTATTTTAGTAATTTCACTTCTCTTTTATGACAATATTTATAAATTTCTTTACATAGCATAGGTTAGTGCTTATTTAAGATAGAATGAAATATATAGTTTTTAGTTGCATGTAGTTTGGAAATTTTTCAATGAAAAAGGTATTTTGGTCATTTTATCTCTTAAAATTTTTATTTCTACTTCAAAACTCTTTAAAACAGTTTCCTAAGGGTATATAACCTATTGAATCCAGAAAATTGCTTAGAATTTCAAAATTTCTAGAAGAAAATGAATTAGGGGTATTTTGGTCATTTCCATTAAAAATTTATTTTGATAAATTTCTATCACATTTGATTTTATCCATATTGTTAGTATACTTAGTATTGGATTAAAATTACCTTATTATCAATTTCCTAACTTTAAATAATAAAAATAGCAAGATTTTAAAATTTCAACCCAAGGGCATTTTGGTAATTTTCACTTTTACGGACAAAGTGCTAATTTGACCATCTTCATCTTCAACCTCTAGAAACAGAGTTTCTGTTTTGGCTCAAATTCATTTTAAATTTACCAATTCCTTATATTCTTCTCATGTTGGGTTTGTTTTATCAATTTTTAATCATATGATGTTAGAATTACCCATTTTACAATGCATTTTATTGGATTTGAAACAAATTGAAACATAGAAACAAGAACAAAAAACATGAAATCTGTTCATACTTAATTTTCAACTTTTCCTAACAATTCTAAAAAATTTTATAACTAGAACACCTTGAATTTCAAAACAACATGAACAACAAGGATTGTGTTCTTTGAATTTCAAATTTGAATTTTATAGGTTCAAATCATTTTTAGAAAATTTGTAACATCCTATTTTTATTGAATAAAAATATTATTCTGTAAATAAACAAAATTATTAGAAATAAAATACATTACTACTTAGCAATTGATAAATAATAAAGAAAATTTAAATTAAATAGATAATTAACTTAGAAATAAAAGAAAAACTAACAAATAAACAAAATTATAAAAGAAATAGGAAATTAAGAATTTAGAGGCCAAGAAGTAAATCATAAACAAGAAATTAGAGGGAAGGTAAAATAAATACAGAAAAGAAAATTTTTCTAGATTTTTAATTAATTAATAAATAAATTAATATTTAAAATTTAAAAATTATATATATTTAATTTTATTTTTCATTTT
>JAMLFT010010134.1:0-12112 GCA_026544285.1 Pachyrhizus erosus
GTAGTGTATAATGTTGTATTTTAATATTTTCATATCATTGATAATAAATTAATAATTATTAAAAGATAAAATTAATAAATTGATAATATTTTTTAAAAATCAATAAAATTAATTAATTAATTTATTTTTATTCATTTATATAATATTATTACAAGTGTCTTATATTGATTATGAGAAAAAGTACTATATTTGGAGTTCAAAATTTGTTTCACAGCTCACAATTTCTTAATTAGGAAGTTTGTTTCGGGGTCATTGTTCTTTTTACTTCAAATTAGATTAACTGCAAAGAAAAAAAAAAGGATAAAATGACAAAGTTGTGAAAAGCTGAAAATTGCTGAAAGAGTAAGGAGAAGCCAAATTAAAGACCATTCTCAAAAAAGTGTGATGCGATAAAAAATTTCTATTCAGATTCCAAATATGCTCAATTAAGTATGACATCTTCATTACCATTCAAAAATCTATATACAAATTAAAACAAACGTTCTTTTTTTATTAAAAGGACGCGTAAAACTTGCCGTGGAAACATGGATTGCTGGAAACTCTGGAACGGTAGTAGAAATAGCACGAAATGTATTCCTCAATTTTATTTTTTTTGAAGATCTTACTTTTTCTTTTGTCCTAAGCATTTCCAAAATAACCATTACCATTGTATTTTGAATACATAGCCGATTTTATAGAAAACTGATTCAATTTAATAACCCACATATTGAAAAAAGACAGATTCTCGGGTAATTAACTATTATTGAATGCAATATTTAAGGCATTTAACGGAAAAGGTGTAAATAAGGCAAACATTTTCCCCTATGGTTCAAGTCAACGCATATTTAATTAATACTAACAAGATTTTTAAAACAACTACACAAAATATCTGCAACGATTAGCACCCACTTTTGAAATATGAATCCATTAGTGTTTAATGCAGTAAGTGCAAATTAGCTGAATGTTTGGAACTTCATTTCTTCTGAAGAATTATATTAAAAAAAAAAAGATATATTGGCCAATAATAGAAATTAAACGGCGCGACGTTTGAGATTGAGGTTGGTGAACTTGATATTAATGTTTACGTTGATGTGACATGTCATATTTAAAACTATGTTTATTTTTTTTATAGTAAATGTTAAATAAGTGTCATTTATTCAATATTTATATTTACATTTGTTCTTATAGATTTTGGTTACAATACTTTTAGATCATAACATGAAAGGATCAATTTAGATTAAATTTTCTTGTAACACTTTTTTCACAAGTATTTTTTACATGGCAATTTTACTAGAAACATGATTGAGTATTATGTATATAAACGCGTTTCTCAACAAGGATTTAAATGAATAAAATTGTAATTTCCCATTTTGTGAAGGATTAACTCTTTTAATTAAATTCGGTTCTTATTGGTTCTTGTACTAAATTTTAATGATTTATTTCTTTTAATACTGTTTCGAATTCTTTTATTAATAAATATTATCATTATACAGTATTTACCACTGTCCATTTATTATCTTGAAAGACAATGATTAAATTATTAAGTTTTTTAAGTTTATAAAAATTTGTAATGTTTAATATATATTTTTTGGTATTTAGTATTTATTTAATATATATTAAAAATGAGAAGCGTATAACTAAATATATTAAAAATATTTAAAAAGTATATAATTATATTAAATACTTGAAGAGTAAGTTTTTTTTATCTATATAGTTTTATTCAACTCAAATCTTACACGGAAGATACATGTTAACAAAAATGAATTTTTGTTAACATTAACAACATCAATATCAATAAATAAAAGTCTTCAATTATTTTTTCTTAAAAGAGTAATAGCATTTTTTCAAAAGGAAGTATTAGAGATAACTTTTTCATTATTTTTAGAGCATGAATTTCTTTTCGTTTAAAGTACGATATTTAACATATATGGTTAATTTTAAATAAAAAACTGCTAATAAAAAAACTGTAAAAAAAAATAAGTATTAGAGTATATACAAACTTGGCCTCGTCCGTCTAGGCGAGAATTGATGTCAAATCTGATACATTGCTTTTTAAAATAGCCCAAAAAAGGGGACCCTACATTATGTTATTACCTACTGCTTGGCATTTGGACTGAAAGTAGTACAAATTCACTTTTATCTTATTATGAACTTGTGATAGCCGAATCCCGTGGTTGGTAACATTCATATTCATATAATAATAATAATAATAAGTAATAGCAGTATTATTTGTATAAAATGTTTTAAAATAATAATGTTTTTTTAATAAGTATTATTTTTCTTTTTCCACTGCATCAATCTTCCTTTTCTTTTTATTGCATAAATTTTTGTAGGAAAATAAATTGTATAAATTGAATTTCCACGTTTGTGTGTGTGGAGTGTCCACTATAAATTTGTAAGTGTGATTCATTGGAGACAGACACAACATTACACAGAGTGAGTTTCTGACAAATCCTCTGATGTCATCTCAACCTCTGCTTTTGGGTGTTGCATTGCACATCTCTCTCAAAACTTTCTTGTCTCACATCACAGATTCGTTCACCTGACATCCCTTCTTTTGATTTTGAACCCCTTCAATCAAAACCACCATTCCCTCTATTCTACATACAATTCTGCTCTTTTGTTCAGTCTGCTGTTCTGACAAAAGTGTTGGTTGAACTTGATTCTTTTTTCGTCTATTTAACTGGGAACCGGCGAAAGCACGGTAACGTTCTAGCTTTGTTCAAAAGTTCAATTTTTTAGAAGGATAAATGCACGTGTCATTAGCGATCCGATTCCTTATACTCTATTTGTATTCTACATTAGATGTTTGTTGATAAAAAAGCGTATTTTGTTTCTGGGGATCTATCTTTGTTAGATGATCATTAACTTGATTGATACGTTGTTACTGCATCTCTTGTGTTGCATTCGTTGTTATTTTCAGGAATTTGTCTTGAGGTTGCGTGTGTTAATTTGTGGATGCTTCGTTAAATGAACAAAAGGAATGGTTTTTTTTTTTTTTATTAAGCAATGCGTTGCTATTTTTCTAATCTATGAAGCAAAAAAGTGGAAGATGGAGTGTCACTTGCCTCCACCTGTTTTAATTTGAACCACTTTTAATTTCTCTTTTTGTTGTATCTGGATATCCTCTGAGAGAGTTTAGGGACCGTGGGCATCAAGGATATGGTGAATCACAAAGGGATGTGAATGTCATATATGTCTTGAAATAAGACTTACATAAGAAAAACAATACTTGCTCTCAGATGGATTTTGCCGGGTCTCCTGGTGCTGCTGTATAGGATGATGCGTGAAAATAAACCTTCTGTTGCATATATGAGCATATACATTTCTTGTGATATCACTCCATCATGGTATTTTGTTTTTTATGTGGTGAAATGACACACATTGATTAACTGTGTGCATAATATGACATGACAAGACTAAAATATTTTACTTTGCATTAGCTGCATTCCTTTTCAAATGCTTAGCACATCCAATACTTCTAAAGTTTTTAGTCATTATTTGACTTCAAGACTTGAATCATTGATTAAGAGAGAAGAATTTGTATGAATTGATAAGCATAAATATTTGGATATGTTTGCTCTGACTCCTTATGCAGTGTAGGAGAACACTCAATATTGTTGCAATTATTATATTTTTCAAGCATTCTTTTTGGTTATTTATTGTTCAACTGGTATGATTATGTATTTTATATCAATGTGAGTATGTGCATCAATACATTACACATCTGCTAACTGTGACCTCAACATGAAGTTGGGTTTCGCTATTTCCTCTCTTTTTTGGTTTCCCATGCATTGTTTGACAGAAAGGAAATGAAATTAAAGAAAAGACAGTGCATGTATTCATAATGAGCTTTGATCCTAATACTTGCAACATTTTCCCTTCCTTTCCTTCCAACCCTTACCAAATGATGTTACCGTTACAGGAAGTTGTTTAAATTTATTTCTGGCCTCAGATTTTTTAGAATTGGATAAGAAACTAATGCAGAACAGTTTTGAGCTAATTAACGAACAACACCCATTATACCTTTTCATGACAAGCTTGTAAAGCTCCAAAGTTTTAGAATTTAATCTTAACCTTTAAGCAGCTTATTGCTAAACAGAGATTTGATCATCAGTTAGAAAGTTATTGACCTATGGGCCTATACCTTTTCTGGAAGCGTACAAGTTTTGCGCACCTCTAGATGACTCGTGCACTTGTTTCAAGACTGGTTGGGTCAATTCAGGTATCTGATATCTATTGCCTAAAGGATAATTTCTCAGGTTTGGGATCGTGCTTAGTACCTGCAACAGTGAGAAATTACTCTTATCTTGAAAAATTATCTAGGATTTAGTATGTTTTCCTTTTTCTTTTCTTTAATTTTACACAAGATAGTGGCCTGGACATCTGCAAAGGTCACTAGACGCACTAGTGAGGAGAGTAGATCGTATGGTTTTTAGCCTTGGGTAGAGGGTGGCCAAGAAGGACATTGAAGAAAATTATTAAAAGGGGTCCCGTGGTCAATTATATCTCTAAGAATTTGCTTTTTAACTGAGGCTAAAGCATTGTGTTATTCATGTAGTCCACTCACCTAGTGCATTGAAGTTTTTGTTGTTGTTGTAATTACTCTTAGAAGCAAAGCAAAGGATTTGTTTTATGATTACTTTCCAAACTAAGTTTTTTTGCGTTATTGGGGAGTCTGAGTATGCCTCTCCTGTGACATTACCAATTACAGAATTAAAATAAGAGTAAGTCCTTGTTCTAGTCCTTGAAATTGTAAATGTCAGTCACTTAAATCCTCGATACCTTGATCCCTGACTTTGCGAAAAGTTATTCATCTTATTTTTCGATATCAGTTTCTTCTGTTGTTTTCCAGCAAAAGTGATTAAAGTCAAGATTTGTAAAGTCATGAACCAAAGTGATTCACGCATACAATTTTGAGCCTTGGAATGAGTGTTTACTCTAATGAAGTTTAGCTCTCCTCTTGGCTCTAATTTTACCCTGAAAAACATCATATATGCCTTGAACTTCTGACACATTTTAAATTAATGCATAAGACACACTAGGGGATTGTGATTTTGAAATATAAATAATCCTGTTCTCAATGATTCTGCAGAGATCAAGTGCATGCCTATGATTAACCCTCAGTTCACATGTTCGAGTTACTTGTCTTAATCCTCAGTTCTCATTCTTGGAATTTTGTTTTTTCAGATGGGAGAAGTAGCAAAGGACCTAACAGCTGGGACTGTTGGAGGGGCAGCACAATTGATAGTTGGACACCCATTTGACACCATTAAGGTCAAGCTCCAAAGCCAGCCTACTCCCCTCCCTGGCCAGCTTCCCAAGTATTCTGGTGCAATTGATGCTGTCAAGCAGACAGTGGCAGCTGAAGGCCCAAGGGGTTTATACAAGGGTATGGGAGCCCCACTTGCCACAGTAGCTGCCTTCAATGCTGTCCTGTTTACAGTTAGGGGACAAATGGAAGCATTACTGAGGTCGCATCCTGGTGCTACCCTCACTGTAAATCAGCAGGTTATTTGTGGAGCTGGAGCTGGAGTTGCTGTTTCCTTTCTAGCTTGCCCTACTGAATTGATCAAATGCAGGTCAGTGGTCATTGATGATGTTTTCATTGTCATGATTTAGTTCCATTTCCTGTATATTCTTTCTATCAACTTCTATATCTATTTTCTTTTCTACTTGTAAAATATTTTCTAGATTTTGACCTCTTTGAAAACACCAACTTTTCTAGCTAGAACTTAAGTTTTTTATCCTTGTTTTCTAAGAAACATTTCTTCTTTAAGTGTTCATGCTATGCAAATTCAATCATGTGTGTTGTGGTTGACATGAAATCAGATAGTTATGAGAATAAGCTGAATGAATTGAGCTGCAGATTAGTCTTGGTTAACTTTTCCTGAATCCACTTTTCATATTATTATTTAAACAGAAATACTCAGACTGTGTATTGATCTTCTAAGTGCTTCGTTTCATGGTGAATATCAGATTGCAGGCGCAAAGTGCGCTAGGTGGCAGCGGAACAGCTGCAGTGGCAGTGAAATATGGGGGACCCATGGATGTGGCCAGGCAAGTTCTCAGGTCAGAAGGGGGCGTGAAAGGTCTTTTCAAGGGCTTGGCTCCCACTCTGGCACGCGAAGTACCTGGAAATGCTGCAATGTTTGGAGTATATGAAGCAATAAAACAATCACTTGCAGGGGGCACTGATATCTCAGGATTGGGTAGAGGTTCTCTGATGTTTGCTGGAGGCTTGGCTGGAGCTGCCTTTTGGCTCACAGTTTACCCAACTGATGTTGTTAAGAGTGTGATTCAAGTAGATGATTACAAAAACCCAAAGTTCTCTGGTTCAATTGATGCTTTGAGAAAAATTTCAGTTTCTGAGGGGTTCAAAGGCCTTTATAAGGGTTTTGGTCCTGCAATGGCCCGAAGTGTTCCTGCAAATGCAGCTTGCTTCTTGGCATATGAGATGACAAGATCAGCTCTGGGATGACTAATTCAGGCAGCAGCCCATGTTTCCTTTTCTTTCCAATTCCTAAAACATTTTCATTTCATGCATTGCAATTGCAATATGGCCACAAAGGCTTAACTTGTTATTGCTTCGAGTAATCATTCTTTCACCTGTGGTAATACATGCAGCCTTTAACTTCCGAGTTACGTGTTTTTATCTTCATGCTTGAAATATTGTTAGATCACACATGAAATCCTAGGAAAACTTTCAGTGCGTTTCTTAGTTAAGATTCTTTGTGTGAATCTAATTGTTGCAAGTGCAAATGTATCTTAATAGTACAGTGTGTATTTTAGGTTTGTGAAGGAATCATTTGAACTTGCAAGAATTAGATCAAACACTCTGTACCTTAACTAACAAAACTTTCAATTTTTTTATTTCGAAAAGAATCTTGTCAAAGATTTTGGCTTTGAATCCTAAAGTTGATAGCCATATGTGTATCCCTATTCAGTTGCATAGCTCTGGAAAGGCAGAGTGACTGTTGCCATTTCAATGTCATGTAAGTGTGCCTATCATTATTAGTCCAAATATACACGGAAATATAGCAGAAATTGTGGTAAGGAAAAAATGGGTACTCTGGTCAATTAGATTATTCTACTGTGTCCTGAGATGTGAATGGACAAAATTTATATAGAAAGTGGACTACATGATTGCAGAAAGGATGAAGCTAAAACAATTAATGCTGTGAGTTCTATGTCTGATAGAATTTTGTAGAATAATTTGGAGAGGATTCTATAGCAGTTCCCTAGTTTAATTTAAATGCATTGACTGTGCTCTCTTGGTTGAAAAAGAATTAGGGTCTCATCCGGGGCATTTCCTCTTGCATGTCACAAAACTCAAGTAGCACCTCCTTTTTATTTTGAAAAAGATAATCAGAATGTAATTTTACACTCTAGATTAGCCTTTCTAGAACGCAAGGAGGTGTTGTGTGAGTTTTGTGGGGTGGAGGAAGTAGCAGTCTCTCGGCCGTGTATATGATATAACAGACTAGCCCATCAAGATAATCCCACATGCAAGGTCCAATACGAAATTCAATTAGGAGGAGTAGTGGTTTTAAATATGTCCAACAATATTAATTATTTTATTTGGGTTTATTAAAATTAAAAATATACTCTCTATAATTTTAACATTCAATTAATTTAAGTTATATAAAATATAATATAAATTATGCTAATCCATGTAAACAATCTGACATCATTTGAAAGAGTAATACTACAGCAAATAAAGTGTACATTTTTTGTTTGGATTGTAAGTAGGCGTGAGAATAGTGGTAGAATCAAGCCCAAAGTCGGAGCAGAAGCTCAAAGTCCAAAATTTGGTAAAACTCTCTTCGAATATGGGACTGATATAGATTGGGGCAGCAGATCTCAAAGCAGAACTCTCTATCCTTGAACTCATTTACTTAAAATTATACGTCCACAGAGTAAATTTTACTTCGATAAATGATAGGCACCGGTACAATAAACTAATAGTACATTCAGCAAAAGGCTCTTTAAAATATAAAATTGTTTATTATTTCTTAGGATATAAAACAAACTAAAGTATGGTTATTTTGAATCTTTAAATAATTTGATATTTTATACGTAATGTTTAATTATTTGTGTGAATTTCAGGCAAACCAATAAGAGTAATATTTTAAGGAAGTAACCTTTTATTTTTACATCTGTTGATTAAATCGTCAAAACAAAAATTTATCTTTGTTAGAATAAAAACTCCATGTGTATTTGAGTTATATATTATGTATTCATATTTTGAGTACATAACCTTTTAAACAATTCTATAATATATCCTAATAAAGACCCCCAAAACAAATTATGACGTAAAACCAAACCTGAAAATCCACCTTATAATTTGCAAAAGAAAATATTCCTTCTGGTCATTCTCGATTAATCATCTATAAGACCTAGTTTTACCCTATTTATTACTCACAGCACATCACAGCCTACTACTCTTATTCCTATCTTATTCTATCCATAGCAATGAGCCAATGAAGTATTTTTTTATATATATATTTAACTATTTTATATTTATAGGAGGGAAAAAAACGAACTGAAAGAAATTGCCACTGCCACGTACCATAACAAACTAATGTATGACCAGCGAGATGTCCTCAAAAAAATCTCAGTCCAAGGAAAACGAGGGAACGAGAAAATGTCGCAGTTGAAAGCTCAGTTGATTTTCTTCTCTTGTTTGTTGTAGAGTGAGCACTTGATATAGAACACATCATTTTATTTTATCAAAACACAAAACAATCCCAAATTGGCAAATGGAAGACCCCAAACTACCCTCTCATGACTCCTCCATCTCTCTCATTGCTAGGCTGGACCATTTGGAGTTTATTGTCAGCTTTCACTCCCCAAAGCTCCTTCTTACTTGTTACAATGACATCAATATGTCACATATCTTTCTTATCCTTTCAAATATTTATGCTTGTGTACGTGCATGCATCAATTTTTCCTTATACATATTTATGGTTTTCATGCAGATGAAATATTTAGAAAGAAAACAAAGATATGGCAGCAATGTCCCGGCTGACAAAGGCACGCAATCTTTCCATTTGTCCAACAAAGAGGCTTTCTATAAAGGAACATTGTCGGATCGAGTTGCCTCGCTTGAACACAGACTTTTAAAGGTTAAAAATTAAATATTGTCAAGTTTTACTTTTAACCGTTTTGTCAGTAAATAGTTGAAACTGACATTTCTTAATTTTAACTTGTCTGCACTGTGTATAATAAGTTATATGGTTTACACTCAGTGCATGAATTATTTTTTTTATGGATCTTGTTCATCAGTAATTTTTTTTTCTAACCAGTACTTGAGACACTTCAATATTGGTTAAGAAATCAATATATTAAAGATTTGAGTTGCATGAGAAATATGAGAGAACGAAAAACAGTGGATTACACTAGTAATATTTTTTTAACACTTTTGTATGATTAATTAAAATTTATTAAAAATTATTAATTTTAGTAAGGCATACTTTTAAATCAGAAAATATCATTAAGTGAGAAGTGCTTAAGTGTTGCTAACCTTTTTCGTGAGAGAATATGTTGTTATACTTTTCAATAAAAATAAAAAAAAAATTCACTGCTGATTTCTTAACCAATGCCCGGACATTTGTTAGGTGTTTTCTTTTTTTATTAAAAGCAAATCATCTTCCATAATTAGAGACAACAAACATCACCAGATGCTGTCTTGATTAAAAGAGAATATATCTTGATTATTGATCAGCATACTTCCCCGAGATAATCATAGAAGTTGGAAAGCCCCCAACTGTGATGACATAAACAACTTGCAAAAAAAGTTTTATCAATTAGGGAATCAATTTCAAGTAGCTCATGAAAACAATTAATGCTTAAACCGCTAAACCCCTCATCTACATGTAGCTGGAATATGCCTAAGAAAATGACACCATTTCACACGCATCAATTACTGAGCAACAATTATTTTATAACATACATCACAAAGTCACACTCACACCTATAATGCTGAGAATCATCACTATTTTGTGTATCAACATTGTCATAACATCAGATTTATATACGTTCTCGATAAGATGGGATGTATTGCTTTAATTTAATTATTCTTAAGTTTTAATATTCTATCTACCGTGGAAGCTAATACAACAATGTACTTGTTCCTTTAGCTTTACGTAGAGATGGATTCGAGTGGCAACTCTCTGCCTTTGTCCCGTGATTCCACACAAACTTCTGGAGAGTACTCTTCGTCCAGCCACGATTCCAAGAGAGAAATATGTTACTCATTTCCAACTTTCAACAATCTCCCATATAATGGAGAGAAAGGATTAGTGTCTATTAAGACACCTGAAATATCCCAGGTAATTAGAAAAAAAAAATTCATTACTAAAATAGAGTAGTGAGTTTCCTATATATTTATTAATTCATGGTTGAAAAATGAATGTTTACATTATTATTTACAGGATTACAGCTATGACCCCTGTAAAAAAAAACTATTAACTGCCACCATCCACTGGTCAAACTAAACTTCATGTAGCTTCTTCTTCTTAATCCTTATGCCACTATCAGTGCTCACAGTTTCAGCTCTAGATCTTAATATTGTCGTGTTATAACAAGAGTAAAAAATAAAATGATAACTTGTAGATGCGAGAAAAAATATTAACATAATGTCTTTTTCACCCTATATCTTGTACCCAATTCAAGTTAGATTAGAATATTCGGTTTGAGCTTTGGCACAAGGTATACCTAACATGAAAATTTGCAAGGACCACATAATTGTAGCACTATTAGAGAAACAGAAGGTAAAGAGAAATACTCTAATTTGTAAATTCTTGTATTTTTTTTTTAATCTTTTCTTGTTTCTCTACTTTTACAATAAAAAAAATAACTTATGTATTAACATACTTTTCAAAAAACTGAAAATAATAAAACCTAATTATAGCCATAAAACAACCTATTTATGGACATTAACATATTTTTCAAAAACTAAAAATAATAAAACATAACTATAGCCATAAAATAACCTATTTATGGGCATTAACATGCTTTTCAAAACTGAAAATAATAAAATCAACCAATTAGCATTTAATGCTTATTCAACAAAATTCCCTCATAAACTTATATGTTTCTACAATCCGTCATGTCAATCATCTTCTTGTGTTTGTCAAAAAGTACTTTCGGTAGCAGTTTTGTGATGATATCAGCAATTTGATCCTGACTTGCTACATGCACCAATTCTACACTTCCTTCCTTCACATGATCTCGGATAAAAGTGAAAACGAACGTCAATGTGTTTGCTTCTTTCATGGTTCACCAGGTTCTTTGTCAACTCAATCACTGATTTGTTGTCAACTTGAATCACAGTTGCACCTAGTTGCTTTAGCTCCATATTTCTAAGCCATAACGCATGACATACACACCAAGATGTTGCCACATATTCAGCTTCACATGTCGAGAGCGTCACAATCGGTTGTTTCTTTGAAAGCCAAGAAAATGTTGTGATGCCTATAGAGAATATATACCCCGATGTACTTTTCCAATCGTCTATGTTCTCGCACCAATCGTTGTCAGAGTAACCAACCAACTTGCAATTTTCTACTTTCGAGTAGAATAACCCAAGTGACATATACCTTGAATGTACCGTAGGACTCACTTCAACGCCTTCCAATGTGAATAAACCAGCTCCTCCATGAACCAACTTATAATGTCGACACTTAATGAAAGATCTGGCCTTGTGCATGTGAGATAGTGAAGGCTTCCTACCAAACTCCGATATATACTTGCATCGACATGTTCTCCTCCATCGAACTTCGAGAGTTTTACACCTAGTTCCATTGGTATTGATACCGAGTTGTAATTTTCCATCTTGTATTTCTTCAAAATCTTTTTTGCATATGTCTCATGTGAAACAAAGATACCCGTTTTTCCTTGTCTAACCTCCAAACCAAGGAAAAACTTCATCAATCCCAAATCTATTATCTCAAATTCTCGTGTCATTGTGCTCTTAAATTTTTATATCATCTCATCATTATTACCCATAAAAATGAGGTCATCGACATAGAGAGCAACAAATATCATGTTGTCTCCACTCTTCTTTGTGTAAAGGGCATGCTCGTAAGGACATTGCTTGAACCCGTTCTCCTTGAAGTATGTATCGATA
>JAMLFT010010135.1:0-12112 GCA_026544285.1 Pachyrhizus erosus
ATCCCAATTTAAACTAAATAATTGTTCATTGATTTATACTCAGAGAGATTTATAACATAAGAAATTTTACTGAAATTATTCTTTGTGGGTACGACATTCGTACTTGAAAAAATACTATACGATAATTGAATCAGTACACTTGCCGAAAGAAAGAAAAATAGATAACAAAGTTGTACCTCATAGATTTTCAGATTCTCCTCCCAAAATCCCATCACATCTTAGAAGAAGGCGACCAAATAATCTCAACTAACCTTCTACCTCTACTCTCACTAGCACCAGACCATCTACGAGAGAAAAGTCTTCTGAAAAGAAAGATTCATCTAAAAACTCTGGAAGCGAAAAAGAATCTTGAATTTTAATCTCTATCTTGTATAAGCAACGAAACTTTTGATGTACATTGATGTAAATTAATGAATGAAAGTTAATCTTTAACTGTTTGTCTGATTATAATTAAAACTCATAAAATAAATTAGTAAAAGAATTTTAGGTTATTACATTTTGTCCTAAGTCTTCTCCTTCCTTGGTTTGCCAATGGTTTCCCTTCTTCATTTGTTGCCACTGCCACCATATCCTTTTCTTTCACACCACTATTGGAATCCAACTACCTCTCATCACATCTCCAAACTAAACATTCTTCTCTCACCATTGGATGATTGATGTCCTTGTGCATCACCTATTTTTTCCATTCCTACCTATAAATTTAAATCTTAATATTTAGAAACCAAGTTAGACAAATTGATAATTTTTACCTATCTCATCTCTTCACATAAAACAACACGAACAAGATTACAATTGTCTTACCTCTGCTGACATTTCTTTAATTAGGAACCTTAACTTAGGTGTTGTCATCCTTTATCTTTGAATTTCAAGTGCTTAAGGACTTTTCTATTTAGGAACACTTGCCTCTTGCACCTTTTATTGTTTAAGTCATTTGGCTTCCCCTTTTAGCTTTATGGGTTAAAGATAACATTAATGATGTAATGATAAGTTGTATTGGGAAAACTTGTGAGGCAAAGGGTTTCGTGATTCAACAAAGGCAGTACTAGGTTGTTTTTCCAAGAGCTTGGGAACAACTTATTCATTCCATGCTAAGCTATTAGGAGCTATGTTTGCCATTGAAATAACAATATCAAAGAGTTGGAATCAATTTTGGTTAGAATGTGACTCAACTTTAGTTGTTAAGGCATTTACATCTAACATATAAATTCCTTAGAAGTTGTTGAATAGATGGAAACGTTGTCTAGTTCTAACTAAAGACATTAACTTTAGAATATCTCATGTTTTTAAAGAAGGCAATACCTATGCAAATAAAATTTCCTCTTTTGGTCTTATTATATAGGATTTTTTTTTTTGTGAGACATTATCCTTAGCTTCATTAGCTTAGATTTCACACGTAATAGATTGGTCTTCCTAATTATAGGTTAAAATAATTCTTGCTTTGTTTGAGTTTGATTTTATGTCTCTTCATGCTCATTGTTTCATGTTCTCTTTTTTGATTAATGATATTTGGGTGTGCTATATGTGATTAATAAGAGTAGGTGTGTCAACCTTGTTGGGACACCTTCTTTTATGGTGATGCTTTTGCACTCATTTTTGTAAAAAGAAAAAAACAAAAATATTACACACCCACCCATCCAAATTTAGGGACAAGACAAGGGAGGGTTACTTCCTTGAACCTAACACAACTTCATTTTCATAAATAAGGAAAAATTTGAACTTGATCTCTATCAAAGTAATTCTTTCTTCAAAGTCAAGTCAAGGTTAACTACTATACCTATGAAAAAATGTGAAAAATATTTAGTTAATAGAGTATGAAAGATTAGAATCTCATTTTCTAGAATTCTAATTTATATTATAAGACTAAATACACTTCTATATTATGGTTATAAATATTTATTTATCTTGAACGAGAACATTTTTAAAAATTTTATTTTTTATTAGTTTTTTCTAAAGAGTATTTCTTAGAGCTATTTTCACTTTCAATAAATCACATATGCTATTTTAATTTTATATGTGAAGTATTTTATTTTGTTTTTAATTTTTTATTCCTTTCAAATATATAATTTAATTTTAATTTTAATTTTAATTTTAAATTTAATTTAATTTAACTAGTTTAGAAATATTCTTTCTCAACTATCTCAAAAAAACACTCCTCTTTATTTTTACTAATATACTTGATTTTTTAATTACCTATCTCTTTAATTTATTTTTTTTATATCTATTCATAAATAAAATTAAAATATTTTAAAAAAATTATCAATAGTTAAAAATTTGTATCATAATATAATTTTTTTATCATAAACTCAAAATATAATTTATATATTTAAAATATTTATTTATTAAAATTAATTATATAAAATAAATATTTATCTCGTAAAATTTATGATCTAAAATATTACTCTTTCAGGTGGACAAAAATATTAGTTAATTCACCAATAAAAATTTAAAATTCTTAAAAACACACAAAACAATCGGAATAAATTGGTATAAAGGAGAAACTGTAAAACCACATGACAATAGCCTTATTTTGGGTTTTCACTTTTCAAAACCCATTCAACCCAAAACAGTTACGGAAGTTCAACCTAGAATCCAACCGGCCACACATGTCATGCGTTGCGCGTGTCCGATCTCGGAAGGGACCCACAAGACATGCCTTTCCCATCGCTTCAAGCGCCGCATGTGCCGTTTGTCGACAACAAACAAGCGTCCCCTTCTCTTTCTCTCTCTCTCTCTTCCTCATTCTTTTTTCTCTCCTTCCACTATTTAACGCCCTCTGTCCCCTCTTATATATACGCCCACCACTGTTCTCCAAAACCTTAACCATTGGTAGGTTAATATCTTCGGGTGGGTGGCACTCTTCGCTACCGGCAATCACTAGCTGAGAATTATCACCACCGGTTCTTGGCACAATGGCCGCGGCGGACGGAATCTTCCGGCCGATCTACGAGGGCTGCATCTCTGGCCACGACAACGACGTCGAGCGCCGCCCTTACCACCGCAACTGCGGCTGCGCGCTGCACAGCAAGTCAAGAAACAGAGCTTGCACGCACAAGATGCCGCCATGTAACAGCGTGTCTTACCCCATGAGGAGGGCATGGAGTGAAGGGAGTATGACCATGGCTGCTTCCCCGCATTCCTCGCCTTCTTCTTCTCCCGCTGGATTCAGGCCTCAACATGATCACGAAGAAGGACATTGTAACAAATTAAGGGTTTTGTTTGAGATGTAATTGGGAAAATATTAATTAATTAAGTAATACAGTACCATCTTTTTGATAAAATTTCTATTTTGTTTTCTTTTTTTTTTTTTTTCTTTCTTTCAGTTTTGAATAATTTGAGTCTGGTTCAGTTGAGGTCTTGTTAACTTTTTTTATTTATATTTTTTATTTTTTTGAAATAATGGAAAACGGATTTGTTGAAGGTTGTCTTGGTTTGTATTGTACAAGCCGGTTTGATTAGGGGATTGCTAATCAATTTGGTTGGTTCTGAATTGGAGACGATCATGTTTATTGTAATCAAGCCAATTGAATTCTTTTTATTATATTTTAATTCTTTTGTATGTATAGATATATCTCGGTTTCTATCTTTGTGAATATCTTGATGTTGCAGTTTAGAAATTGGGGTGTGTGAATGTGTAAATTTTTCTCAATTTGGTTTGAATTTTGGTCATCAATGCATTGGTACAAATCGCGTGATTCAAGAAAGGTGTTGAGGTGTTTTTCGTTTTTTGAGAGATTGTGATTCTTGTATAAGATGAGGTTATGAGTGTTGCGACCATATGATGTGATGTGTTAAGGAGCTTTGTTAAATGCACCTAACTTTGTAGCGAATAAATGAGAAGGTGGGAGCTGGCAACAACATGAGTCACAGCTAATTAATTAGTCTTTCCAGAACTTATGGATGCTTTTTTTTTTTTTTTTTTTTATGGAAAAAGACTAATTGACAAGTTAGATTGTTGTTTTGTATAATTTAAAGAATCTTCACATGGGACGGTCAAGAAGGATGGCATGAATTGATGGATGATTGCAACAAAATAATATTTTAATATTTGTAAATACCTATCCATCCGGCATTCCGGTGATGTATTATAGTAGCAAAGACAAGGAGATGACTCCAATCTGTTCCTGTATTGTAAGGGAGCGCTATTTAAGACAATTTAGCATTCATTGAGTTTTCATCTTCACACATTTCACTCCAAGGACGTACCATCGTTTGAAGTTTGGGGGCCTTGGTCTCTCTTGAATTTTTACAATTTTAAATTATGTATATGTATATTAAGAATATACTAATATAAAAGTTTTCATTTGTATTTTGAAAATAGATAATGATATTTAAGTATATTTATTTTTTGATAAAAAATTTATTTTTCTTATATAGTTATTATTGTGAAGATAATATCATTCTTTCATCATTTTATATAAATATTCTATTTTTTTATAGTTTTATAGAGATAATTATATATTTTTTATTTTTTAGATAAAATATTTGAATATTATTTTTTAATAGTATTTTTCTTCTATCATTCACTATTTTAAAGGTTATAAGTAATTATATCTATAAGACTTTATTAAAAAATTTTATATTATATAATTTTCTTATAAATAATTTTAGAATCAAATACTATTTATTAACTTTTTCCTATCTGGGAATTACAAATATTATATGGGATTCACAATTTTTGTTTAAGACGCACTAACAAGTATTCTTTCCTTTACATCACATTGTTTGTATTTTTTTTTCTTTTTTATTTAATTTTTTGAGACATTAATTGTGATGTTTCAATGTGTTTTTGAATTCAAGTGCAGGGATCCAAATATCGGGTTGCAATATAAATTAAGCAAAATTTGCTTTAAGTGTATAGGACTATTGTCACCAAACAACATTCTTCTTTTAGTTTTAACAATTTAAAAACATTCTTTTTCAATGGACATTGACTAACATAATTCATCCTACATTAATAGGTTTTAAAACATAATTAATAGGACATATTTCTAAAAATTTCGGATTAACATAGATATCAATTTTTAATATAAATTCATGAAAATTTTTTATGACATGTAAAATTAGTGATTTGTAATTTTGAATATTTAAAAAAGAATATTTAGTTTGTTTTATGATATTAATGATTGATATATATAACATTTTAATAAATTAGTATTATAATATTTTGGATATGACGACCTTTTATATGATTTAGGGATAGTAGTTCCATCTTTGTTTCACTCCTCTAACAAATTTGATTTATCATCAGTCATTTGAGTAATAATTATTTGGATATACACTAAATTACCTAGAAATTTTATTGACTTAAGCCTCATAGTCTTTTATACAAGTACCTTCCATGTCATCTCAACATAGAGGTTGACCAAGTATATCGAACATTACAAACCATAAGTGAATAAGTATAAGGAACTTGATAAGAACATTTGATGTCTACTATGAGTTGAAGAAAATAGTCCTTCAACCACTTGATTTTGATGATGTCAATAAGGAAACACGATTGTAGTTTAACTATTTGATTAGAAATGGAGAAAACATCAACACTGTACGATTTTAAGGCAAAATTGGAGGCTATTTGGAAGAAAAATGTTGAGGATATTGAGGAGTTACAACAAAAACATGAGGAAGACCTACAAAATCTATGGAAGGAAAACAAAGATCTAAGCACAATTGAAGTCATCACATACTCAAACCACCATGATGGACATGAAAGTTTTCATACCCTTTCTCAACAAATTGTTTATCACTGTCTATGATTATCAAGGACAACAACCCATGCATGAAAATCAAAGTCTTTTATGTTAAATTTTGGATTTGTTGAGCTGTAATTCATGTCAACGATTCTGCCTTGATCCATTTAGTGGAGTAGTTTATGGCTACTAGAAGGTTCTTGATTTGTTCTTTAGTGAGTGGAAAAGGATTGAATATGTTCATTCTTCATATCGTAATGGACTATGGTGAAGTGATGAGGGGCATCTTCCTTAGCAGCACATGGTGAATGTTGTTGAACTCTTGACATTCTTTGCACTTCACATATTCAACACAATTATCATGCATGGTCGACCAATAGTAGCTAGTTAGAATGACTTGTGTTGCCATGTCCCTACCTTTAATATACATTCCACAAAACCTTTGATGTACTTCATTTATTATATACTCAATGTGCTCCTTATTGACACACTTCATCAACGACGTTGATATTCCTCTCTTGAATAGTTCTCCAATTTCCACCAAATAATAAGTTGTTTTTAGCTTAGCTCTCTTGGCTTCAGCATTTTCCATAAACAATACATCATTCAACAAATAGTTCCAAATAGGTTCCATCCAACTTCCCTTACATATTTGAATAGTGTACACTTCCATTGACTTAATGTTTGGTACTTCAATAGTATCCTATAATAATTTGTGATCACTACTTAACATTAGTTCAACAATTATTGTGAAAAAGATAAAATATTTTTTTATTTTGAAAGCCTTTTATAAATTTATTTAATGAAAATGAATAAAATATTTTTATTTTTTAAATTCAAAATTTGAAAATTTTTAATGCATAACCATAAAACATATTAGATAAAACACATAGTTAACATGAACAATAAGAGCACACTATTGTATCTTTTAGCACTATAACCCATAAGCAGAAAAAAGTATTTTGAGAGTAATATATATGGGTTCAAAGGTACACCTAATGTAAAAGGTATGTCCTAAAAGGGATGAGGTACACACGCATACTCTATTAGTCGTATAGTAAAATGAAAGAAAAAAAGGAAACTACTAAAGAGTTTCCTTCCACTAAGCAATTCTAAAGACAAAATAGACGAGGTATAGTACTAATCACTACTTTAATGTCTTCATGCATAAGTGCATTTGTACTACTATCTTATTACATGCTAGATGATGCCAAACCAAAGACTCAAAAAGGAAGTTGGTACTTATAAATTTGGAGTGCTTCACTTTGGGTTGATGCATCATTATGAGACACATACATGACGGGGATATGTAACATCCCAAATTTTAGTTTGTAAAAGACGTATTGAATTTCCCTTTTTATTGGATTTTAAAGCATTTTTGTTTCGTTTAATTGTGTGAAATATTTGAGACTCAAAGGAATATAACAAAATTTGGTGGAAAGTTTTAAAAAAAATTATTTGTTAATGTAAAGAAGAAAAATGAATAGGACGCTCAAAATTGGTCTTGTTAACAAAAACATTATGTAAATATTGTAAACTCGCAGGTACATATGCACTTAGAAAATATGAGATGTAAAAAGACTAAATACACACATATATATTATCATATAAATAAGAGTTTCAAATTGAGTGAAAGAAAATATCCACATTACATCTTAAAATTGTAATCCAACTCATAAAAAAACATAGCCAAAAATACAAGAGGTAGACAAATTTCTTGATTCACTAATGTTGCTTGTATGTGTTATCCCTTTATGTCTAATCCCAAACAACAATTATAAAAGACAATCACTCAATGAACTAATGAATCAACTAACATATACATCATCTTATGAATTAATAAGTGAAAATTACAATAAAGTTTACACAATAAAAAAACTTGTATTGATTGATACCACATGATGCATTCCAACCATTGGACCTACGTAAATTTTGATCATTTCCAAAAATCACATGCAATAATAGAAGTAAATAAGAATTTGAAAAATGAAAAAAGTTTAAGAATGAAGTTGCCATAATGAAGACTCACCGCAAAGATCTTAAATCTTTGATGAGATTCTAAAGTTTTTCTCAAGAACAAAGAAGAGTTCATACTTTCTTAATAACAAAGCTATTCTAAAATTTCATCAAAAGTTTTTTTTACAAACTCTTAAGTCTTTTATATGTTTCTAAAGGTTTTAATTAAATGGAAAGTTTCAACAATCACGAAGTCAGACAAAGGATTGTCATAAAGTGACTCATAACCTAAGTCTTAATTAAAATCGCATAAAAACATAACAAAATATGTTATTCTCGCTTAAGTGAGGAATAGAACTTGCTTAAACAAGAATTACAAAGTAGTAAGCTAGTTCGCTTAAGCAAGAAAAATACCATAAATTTAACTAAGATAAACTTGTATTTTTTTGCTATACATCTATCAAATAGTCTCCATAACACACTCAATTGATAACAAAAATTCAAATGGATATACATGAAAATTGCTTTCACAATTATTTTTATTGTGTAAATCTACAAGTACCACTAGTTTTTAAATAATCAATGTTACAAAACAACAATTTTTTTCATGATAAATTTTTTGAAAAAATCTACATATAGTAGTCACACCTCCCATGATAATTATATGCTGTTAATAGATTACTCATATCAAAATAAGACACAATAATGACAGTGAAAAATAAAATAATGGAAAACTTAACCCTGTACTAAGACTTACCAAGATTTGATGTCGTGAAATGGAGAAGGGAAACATGACAAGCCAACAGATCTAATGTCGCTAGAGTTGAGAAGTTTGATTACGAGGATGAAGATGGGGTGGATGAGAACAATCTTTGTGGATGTTGGTCCTGTACATGGAGTTAAACCTAACTAGAGCAATAATGAAAAGTCAAAAACAAAGAGTAAGAAAAGAATTGGAATGACGGTTACTTCAACGAAGTAACACTGAAAAAACAAAAAAGAGGAGCAATTGCATTAAAAGAACACAAATATATGCACATCGCTCATTGAACTAACAATTACTTCGTCATTCTACTTTATATGTTGTTTAAGATTTTATACAAATATTAAGAAACATAATTAATATTGTGAATTTCATAAAATAATATTATATAATTTCTTAACATATCTTTTACCTCTCTAATTAATTAATTTTTTTTCATATATTATCTAGTAACAACTAGTTCTACTAAGAGTATATGATGAAAAAATATTTAATACTTCATTGATTTTTTAAAACAACAATTAATTTAAAATATTCTTTTCCTTCTAAGATATTATATAAAGTGAAACAGAAGAAATATTATATTTATCATGATAAGTGTTACATATAGAGATAAAATGCAATGTTTCAATAAAAAAAATACTTAGAAAAATTATTTATTTATGGATTTTCTACCATAATAATTAAAATTTTGTTTAGACAAGTGTATATTTTATTAAAATTGGTTATCTAAAATTTTGTCATTTGGCTTAATCAATTAATGTGTATGTATGTGATAAATGTAAAAACTATCGAATAATGTGTATTTACAATTTACTAGACTCAAAATCTTCAATATCTTTTAACAATTTTCCTTTAACACATCTTGATTATCTTATCCTTGTCTTTGTGTTTGAAACTGTAACACCCTTTTTCAATTATTTTGATTCAATGAAATCTTTCCAAGTATTTTTATTTCCAATTGTGAACTTAATCGAATAAATTTTAAAGCTATAATTGTCAGAAGTTGCAATTTGAGAAAACCTAAATATTACCATAACATTCATGCAGCTTGTAATTAATTATCAAAATTCATTTTGACATATATTAAAAGGTCAAGTACAATTGTAAGTTTTGCACTTCCAAAACATTAGTTAAGTATTCAATACATCAACCTAATGACAAACAAACTAAAAATGTTAACAACTTCTACTTCCTCTTAGTAGTTCTTAGTCAGAACACTTATAGGACTCTTCTTCCTCAAGTGATTCCTCCCTTCCTTTTTGATCATTTGCTTTGACTTGGGCCGAACCTATAAAGGAGTTTTGGCGTAGAGGGGGTTGGGCACGTTGGGGAGTTGTAGGAACGTCTGGTGGGACCTTAATATATCTGGGTGGCGATGTTTATGTTAAGATAACCAAAATATATTTATGATAAAATTGCCAAGAGGTTATGGCGTTAGGAGACCTAAACATAAATCTTACATAGCCCATGAACGTATCATCTTCACCCATCGGATCATGGGTCCATCGTCTCCCTAAGGGTATGATAATCATGTGAAACAAGAGATGAAATTTGTCTGTCATCCGTATCTGAAATGTAGGGGGTTGTAGGAGTGAACCATCTATTCTTAAGCATACACATACATTTATATATCATTTCTAGCTATCATATATTGTCATCTCACCGAATCGTGCCTAATTAGGGATTCTACTCATTTTAGGACCTTTCGTAGCCTCCAATACTACTATCTCTAGGAGGACTTACACGAGAGTCAATAATAGTCCAAGTTTGCATTCTAGGTCGACGATTGAGGGTACATATCCTGCCTAGTACTTGGTCTAGGATACTTTCAACTGAATCTTGGTAATGCTTCACTTTGTCGAGGATCCCAAGAAGGTTTTGTGACACCCTCTTTGCTCCGAGTGGTTCACAACCTAATACCTTATCTACCCCCAAGGACTCTTTAGAGCCTGCGTACATTCCTCAGGTACAGTTTGTGGTCAACACATGCAATCCCCCTTCTTAATTCTCATTCGTCAATCCCTCTTTGGTACTGGTTTCGAGTTTAGAAGTATATCTTGTGATACTTTCTGTCACACTACTTTAAATGGCCAATATACAAGTTTTATTTTACCTTTGTTTGAGTAATTTCCCAACTATTACATTTTCATAACTCATCTTCTATCCTAAGGTTATTTATTTAATTACTATCTACTTAAGATAGTTGCAAACATCATACAGATTCTTCTACTATCAGTAGAGGCAACAAAATATCATCATATAACATAAGAATATTAATATCATTGTTAAACAAAATTTCAGGCAATATAATAGTGATTATAATTAGAACAACAAGAAAATGGTAAAATTGTCCTTTTCCAAAACTTTTACTTTTATTTCTTTCTACTTTCTTTCTTCTATTTTCCCTTCATTTATATATATATATATATATATTCTATCTTGTTCAATTATTATTGTTAAAATTTAATTAATCATTTATTTTTTATTCTTTTTTCTATTCACACCCCCTATTTTACTATTCTTACTCCCCCTTGTTCTACTATTCGCATCCCTGTCTTACTTTTCTCACTCCTTGTTCTGCTCTTCACACCTCTAGTATTACTATTCTCACCCCCTTCATCTTCTTCCTCCTCATCTCTTGTTTCAAATTATATTTTTCCTTAACCTCCACTGTTTTGGGTTTCTTATCAAATTATCACCTTCGAGAGAGTATTCCCAAATTGAAACAAAGTCTAGCTATCATTTATTTGAAGAATTTCTATGTTTTGTGATGGTAGAAAATTAATGGATGCCAAAAGGGTTTTCAAATTTTGAATTTGACTAATTATTGGTTGTTTTGAACGATTTAAGGTGCTAAAATATAATTAACATAATCAGAAATAAATTCGCAAAAAAGAAATTGAAGAATAAACGACTTCTTCTACCTTAAATTTGATTTTTTGGCGAATTAGGATTGGTTTTCCGGCGAAGCTCCAGCGAAGGTGTAAAATCGCGCTTCTTTTGTCTTTTCTTCCATTTTCTTGAATAGAAATGAAGTAAAGATCAAGACCAAATTGTTTGTGAAACATATTTGAAGTATTGATCTCAAATTTGAGGTGAATTTGCTCGAGCAAGTTCCTGTTTTTCATTCTTCTTTCTCCCATGGCCAATGAATTTTTATACTGTCTCAAGACTCCATTTTTGGCTTAAACAATTCGTAGGTTATGAGCGAAGTCGTCTAGTGAAGTTTGTAGGGGTTAGATGCTACGATGGCAGTTCTGCAGTGGAGATGCTCGAGGTTGAAAGAGGTGCGTTAGCTGCTTCAATGACGATCAAGGATTTCAAGGTAAGCATATATATAATTTATTTTTGTAACTTACTCTCTACTAAACTCTCCTTCCTCTCTTGATGAGGGTTCGAGTCTTGTCTCCCATATTTTGTTTTGTTTTATTTTATTTTCCTTCAAAATGCAATGTTTAACTTTAGTTTTTGTTGTTTATTTAAACGTGGATGGGCCTAGTCCAGTTGGCAAACACATCCCCTTCTTCTTTTCATGGTCCTGGGTTTGAACCTAGCCATAATTTTTTTTATTTTCTTTCTTTTTCTATTTTCTTTTTATATTTTTAAAGTTATTATTTTAATTTCTAAATTTTTTCTAAAATTTCTATAAATCCTTTTATATTTTTCTCTTCCTATTCTTATATTTTTCTTCACCAAAATATTT
>JAMLFT010010136.1:0-12112 GCA_026544285.1 Pachyrhizus erosus
AAAAATTATGTATTATTTTGTTATATTATTTTATTACATAATAAGTCATTTAGCTATCAAATTCTTTATTGTGACATTATTTAATAATGTTAATTAATAGTATAAAATAAACCAAAAAAAAATTAAATGACCAAAAATAGTTTATTTTCTTTTAAATGATCAAATAAAAAAATTTATTTGTTATGCACCAATTTCATATTTAAGCCTAATTTGTTACATAATTTATTATTATTTTTAAGATTAAACATATTTTTAGTTTCTATTAATATTAAAAAGTTTAATTTTAGTTTTTCTATTTTTCAATCATCAATGTTTGATCCCTTATTTTTTTTGGTGAACAATATTTTGGTTTCTTATTTTATAAAAAGTATAAAAAAATGAACGTACCTAAAACAAACAATAAACTATTACACCATGGGTAAAATAGATGAAGAAAAATGTAAACAAAATTAGGGTCAACTTGATAAAAATAAAGGCAACTTAACTAAAAATCATCATCAAAATGAACTAAATTATTAAAAGATCTTGTAACCGATTCCACTTTTGACATATTTTATAAAATAACAAATAAAAAATTAATGATTGAAAATAAATGAACAAAAACAAACTTTCAATATTTGTATAGACTAAATACGTGTTCAACCCTTTATTTTTATTTAAGCTTAAATGTGTTTTTGGTTTTGGCTAAAATATTTTTTTTGGTCAATTACATTTATGTGTTTTTTTCATTTTGATCATTTATGTTTTAAAAAATTTATTTTTATCATTTATATTTTTAAAGAAAGCTACTTTAGTCATTTCAAATGAAAACAATGGGAAGATGTAAAAACTTAAATGATCAAATTTATATTTCATTTTTTATAATGACTTATCATTTTAAAAAATGTAATTAAAAATAACATCAATATTGAAAATATTGTCATATATTTTTTATTAATTACTTTAAAATAAAATTGTTACTATGCATTGGTCTAAATCATCTATCAACTTTATCAATGATTAATTTTTGTTAGAAAACTCAACTAACCACCTTTAATAAATTTTTCCATTCCAACCATTTTTTTCATTCACAAAACTCCAATCTAAAACATTGTTTTATATATGTAAGTCTAGTGCTCATTTTCTAACAAATATTTAATTAATTAATTAATGAGTTAATTTTATGAATTTAGTTGTTTAAATTTAAAATTATAAATAATTTTATCTCTACGTGAATCTGATCACAAAAATGCTACATGAGGGTTTAATTTTTTTTATTAAAATTAATTATTTCTTAAAATTAGAAATTATTAAAAAAAAGTTATCTAATATAAGATAAATTAATTTAAACGGATGAAAATAATTAACATTAAAATGTTATACAATGTGACAATAATTTTTATACCATCGATACTATTAATTATATTTTTTAAAATGACAAAATTATTAAAAAAAGTAATATCATTTTGATAATTTAATTTTTCATATTTTTTCATTTTGATCTATCATGCTTTGAAATTATCATTTTAATAATTTATATTTTAAAATTTTTAATTTTATTTTCTATTTTTAAATAGATTCATTTTATTTTTTTAACAAAAATAACTAAAATGATTTTTTTAAAAAACATAAAGGATGAAACTTATAAATTTAAAACATAAATGACCAAAATAAAAAAAAATATGAAAACATAAAGGACCATAAAAGCTATTATAGCCTTTGATTTTTATAAATCTTTGAATTCTATATTTTGTCTCTATTAATCATTTTTATTGGTCCATAAAAATTTATGAACTTTATATTTAATTTTTCATAAAATTTTATTTTTTATATTTTATTTCTTTTATTATGTTCACTATGTTAAGTGATAATTGAAATATGTTTAAAATTTTTTTTCAATTCCATAAGTTTTTTTTTATTAAGATTGTCAATATTTTTTTTATTAAATGATGACGTTTCAAGTTAACAAAGTTAATATTTTAAAATGGATAAAAAAAATTCAAAGACCAACCAAAGAATGAAACTTTTATAAAGGATTCAAACATATTTAAATTTTATATTTAATTTAATGTATTTTACTTTAACTCTTGCTAAATCATGTATGTCTATTAATTGATTGTTGAGATAATATTATTTACAGTCGATGTAACATTTTGATAATCAAAATAATAATTTAATAGTAATACGAAAATACATAAAATCCTGATGTGGTAAAAAATTAAATTATCTTTTTTTATCTTTTATTTTTAAATTTTTTTACACTTAAGTATTTGAATTTTTTTTTTTTACATTTTGTCCCTTAACTTTATGCTTTGCACATTCCCCCCCCCCCCTGCTTTTTTCATGCATTTTACTCCTACAATGTAATTAATCATTTTATATTAGAATAAGATAATAAAAATTAAAGATCAAAATACACAATGTTAAAAATAAAATTAAAATACACTAAATATTTTTAAAAAAAAAGATTTGGGTAAAAAAAAATTAAAATAAAAACCAAAATGTGTTGATGTAGCATTTTGATTACTATTTTTGTTTGATTCAAATGTTTGTTTTTTCTATTTTCTCATATTTTCATGAGTTGTCGCACTTCGCACTCGACAACATACTACTAATATTCACGACCAATGATTAACTATCTCACTTTGTTAGGCATGAAACTTATCCCTCCTTTGACACAATAACTTTTCACATACTCTTTGCTCACGAAAAAAAAATAAAAAAATTCCCCTAGTCCTACTTTTCTCGCACAAGCAATGCACAGTAACTTTTGTTAATTTTTACAAAGTAACTTACACATTCGATTCCCTCAACTTTCACTCAATGAATCACTTTGTAGTACTATTAGAATGATATTAAACATGTTCATCTTGAGCTTAAGATTCTGAGTATCTACCAAACCAAGCTGTGTCTACAAGTGAACAACACAACGCCGACAGAAAAGAATGATCAAGTATCGTGCTAACCCAGTTAAAAAAAAGTGACGATGTCAAAACATGTCAGTGGGAAAGCTCCAAACAAAATTTAGAATCCAAAATGCTTTTTCACTTGTCAGCAGAGCATAATTCAACGGCAAGGGAAAAGGATACCCCAGTATTGTGCTAAACCGGTTAAAAAACCAATGCGGATATCAAAATATGTCTGTATATATAGCACATACAAGATTCACCAGATTATTTTCTCCTTAATTCAGCATCAAAATATCAATCGGCAAAAGGGTGCTTAGATCTTCGGTAAAGCAGTTGGCAGATCCGCTGGGACATCTGAACTTGCCTGCCACGAGAAAATAAAAGTTTTGCCATTAATTCTACTGGCAATCTGTATAGATTAGATCAGTAACAAGTGAATTCAGTAATCTACTAACGTTAAGCACACAGATGGTGATACCATTCCCTAACGGTTTGTATTATTATCAACCAAAAAGTTCCATATAACACTTTAAAAATACATGGCAGTGGGGTTAGTTTGTCAGTCAGTATTATGACTAAGATACTTAGTAGACAATATCAGCCTTTTTCAGGAATAATATTTTAAATATGGGGTTTTCTATTGCTCGCCTACCAGCACATGACAAGAAAACATTAAATACATTCTATTAAATGCTTTAAATTACTTTAAAAGATTTGGGAACATTTGTTTATAATTTTTCTAAAAATCACATTTCCAGAAATATTATTATTGAAAATGTTATTCTGAAAAATATTTAAAAATATGTTTAGTTAGATTTGATAATTCCAAGGAATATTTTTAAAATTTAAAATAATTCAAATAGAAAATAAGAATTAAAATATAAGTTATTAGTGTGTTAAAAAATAACTTTCTACATTTCTATGAGAATAGAATCTATTCACCTCTTATCATGGGAATAAAAATAAAACAAATCATTTTTTGAGTGCTTTTCTTGGATTATGAAATATTCAGGAAGTTTTTTAAAACTCTAAACAAATATGAGAATATTTCATTCCCAAATTCATATTTTTAAGAATAGTTTTTTAATTCATGAAATAAATGCAGTCAATATATTCAATGACCTTACATGATATCGATAATACTTTATTTTCCGAAAGAAAAATTTTTCTTTTCGACTTCTTATCTAGAGGTGGCTAGATGAACTACTCGGCCGAATTGCACTAGCCCGGTTTGGGCTTTGGGCTCCGTTGTCCTGGGCAAAAAAACATGCCGTTTATTCAGGCCATAAAATGGAGGTCCAAGCTAGCCTTAACCAAAATTTCATATTTAAATAGGCCAGAATAGCCTGAACAAAGAGAAGCCCAGATGGGTTGGACAAAAATACCTGGAATTGATACATGCCTATAATTTAGAGCCCAAACCCAAAGTTTTGGCGACCTAATTAGGCCAACTCACTTTGTAATCTCTTATCATGTGTTCATAAGCACGCAATAGAAAAACACTTAAATACTTCATTACAAAAATTATGAAGTTCCCTTTGTCCTTCCTTTTAAGCAGAATAAGGAATTACCTGAAGATATCTTGTCAACATTGCTGTAGTACTGAAATTAAAGCCCTGAACTGGTTCTCCTTTTGTACGAGATGCATTAAGTTGCTTTCTGACTTGAGTAGCCAGTGACTGCATTATCATTAAATGAAATTAGAACGAACCAAGAAAAATAGAGGAAAGAAAACTAAGATTAAAATTGCACATATATTTCTCAGATAATAGTTGGAAGTCTGTTAGAAACTTCTTAGGTAGCAACACAATAACACAACTTCTCTAAAACATACCTTGCCCAGCTCTACTCCCCACTGATCAAAAGAATTGATTCCCCAAATGAAACCCTCTATGGCAATTCTGTGTTCATAGATTGCCAATAACTGAGGAACATAGAGCATCAAGAAATTAGGACCAATAAAGTAATATGCATAGAACCTCATGCTAGAAAACATACACCAACTTTATGAGTGATCACATCATGAAAAACAAAAACTGACAAATTAGTCCTCGTATCATGAAAAAGGTAAGTGACAAACTTATGTAGAATATACAACTCAGATCGTGGAAGACCCACGTATGAAACCTTTACATTCTATCAAGAACTGAGGCAATGAAGAAAGCAATATGAACACAAGGAAAAGTTGGTTAAAACTATTTGCCAGACAGATATCTTTTGCTGCAATTATTCTGATTATGGGCTAAACTGTCAAGATATTATCAACACATCAATGAAGGAATAGACAGTAAAGTACAAAAACCAAAAATACTCCCAAAAATCCTTCCAAAGTGAATGCTTCTTTGTCAATTTAAAATTGCGAATGCCTAGTTCAAAACATGACAAATAGTTTTTCAAGAGAGCAAAAAGAAACTAAATGGCTGTCCATATTTCAAAAATATGAATAGTCAGTATGTGTCATAACTACATAATTTTCCAGCTGAACATGCTCAAGAATATAAGTAACTGACACAATAAAACATCCACATACAGGAAATAACCATTTCCCTCTAATTACCAATCACAACCTTGCCAACTTCATACCTGCCCAATATTATAAGCATTCAGTGATGGAAGCAGTAGGCTGAGAGAAGGTCGATTGCCGCTGAATGTCTGTAGATTTTGTTTAAGATAAAATAAAAAATTGAGCACACTAAGGACTAAGGATTCAACTATTAAATCTGCAAGTTGCATTGAAGAAGAATGAATATCACCTTGTGAGGAATAAGGTGTGGGGAAACATTCTCCTTTTGTAGCTGCTCTGCTGTCTACAAGATTTTGATTGATGGTCATATTCCTCATGATATATCAAGAGAAGACTACCATAAAATATAGTTCACAGGCTGAGAAAAATAGCTATTTCTATAAGTTCGGTGCTGTCCAAACCTGCATCTCAGTTACCCTCAAGTTGGTAACATTGACACAGATTTTATTACTCATAGTCTTATTTCACTTATATCTGATATATAATTTAGAAGAATAGAGCAAGGATAAATGTACCTTCCCATACGCAAGGGCATCAGGCTGTGCAAAATAGTTGGACATTAGCTCATCATGGTTACTCACCACTTCACCTGGTTATAAATTGCATTGCTCAAATATTATCAGAGCACTGAGCCACTGACTTCAAACAAGTAAACTATCATGATGAAACTTGATATTGTTAATTTGAACTCCTTACCTTTCAGAAAGACAGGTTGCTGACTTTTCACAACTCCAATAAAATCACAGGGAATTACACGCCCCTAAAAAAGTAAGAAGATACAAATTTCTCAACAAAAATCTTAGTTCGTGAATATTCATATTTTTCATACCTTAAAAATATTAAATCAAAGAAAGCAAAGCTAACCCACTTAAAATTGTAATAAAGGCAACGAGAAGAAAATAAGATTTAAACTTCTAAAATATAAATACCTACTGTTGGTCATACTATGTTAATTAATAGGCCCATAACACAGCAGAAAATGAAGGTCATCAGCTATGGAAAAAATTGATGTAGAAGAAATGTGCTCTTGGACTTTAAACACTAATTAAACATAACCATTATATCATAGCATAATTGTGTTCATATTGATTTGAAGAAAAGGAAGGATACAATTACACATATGCAATTTCTTCCTATTTTATGCCATTATCAAAATCTCTAATTTGTCTCAAGAAGTAGACATCAAAACAAGTAAAAACTGGGATTGAAATATCAACTGCAACATGCAATTTTAGACATTATTTCATTAAAATGTTTTTCAAAATCAAAATTAACTTTCAGCACAGTAATAACGTAGGCTTTTGACATTATTAATTTTAACATTGTAAACCCTTTAGACAAGTAGCATTTTCAAGTAAAAATTCACAAAAGTTTATCAAACCTTCTAAGTTCAAACGCCATATTATAGAATACTTAGTACATCACCTGATGTATGAGCTGATAAAAGCTATGCTGCCCATTAGTTCCTGGTTCACCAAAATCAATTTCACCAGCCTCAAATGGTAGAGGGATGCCATCAATTGAAACACCCTTGCCATTACTCTCCATGCTAACCTAATGCAAAAAATAATAAAAAAATATTATAAGAACAAAAAAAAAATTCAAGCACAATGCTGCAATAATCTTGCCTGTTGAATGTGTGGGGCAAACTTCTCCAGAGCTTGACTATAAGGTAAGATGGCCTGTAAGGTTACCAAAAGTTTCATGTTTTGAAAAGGCCAGTTAAGAATAAAGAAACCTACTAAATATTTCTGAAGAGAACATGCCCAATAAGTACTCACTCTGGCAGGATATCCAAGAAATGAAACATTCCATATGCTCAACAAACCGAGAAGCACCTGGAGTACTCATAAAATGTAATTAGAATCTCATCATGTATTTGACAAAGGTACAAAACATTTTAAATATAAGAAAACCTAAGGTCCCTGAACCAAGGGATCTAAAAAATTGCAACGAACCAAATTCCTACCCATGCCCACAATTTCATCTCCTTCCAAAACAAAAAAGGAATAAAATGAGACAAAAGGTCTAGAGCTAGGGAATTGGTAATGTTCCTAAGAGTAAAAGAAACTGGAGGAAAAGAGAGGAAATAACACCTGGAAGGAGCTTCCCATTCTCTCTTTAATTTTTTATTCAAAATCTGTCAAATTCCTATACAGACCCCGACACTTTTTTTTCCCTTCCTAAAAAAGAACATGTTGTGAGAAGAATAGTCCAAAGGTAGAAGATCGGTAATTCTCCTAACAGCAAAAGAACCAGGAGGGAATAAAGAGACAGAAAAAGCTGAAAGAAGCACCCATACCCTATTTATATCTATATAAAATTAATATTAGTTTTGATTAATAATTGAAGACATATCAATAGAAAAAATATTTAAAGAATTTAATTTACAAAATAATAGAACCATACAGAACATTCAAGCTCAAAATTATATTACAGTTACACAGTTATAGAACATAAATTATCTCTTCTGAGATTCCTTCACCATACTGGAAGGATAGCCAGTATGCGGTATCACAAACACTAAAAAGATATGCTTTAACATGCAGAGATCCACACGTACAATAATACTCAAAAGTATAAAAAGTTAGCAAAGAGGCACTTACAGGTATATTGCTTTCAAATGGCTGTGAATAGAAATGTTGATCAATGCTTGAAGCCCCACTTAAGAACCTTTGAGAAAAAAGACACCATAAAAAAGTATATGTATCTTAATTTGTCACCAAAGGGATATTTAAAACTAAGTTGTATTTTATTTTTATAACCAGTGTCAATATTATGCAGAAAATATCTCATTTGAAAAGGTCATGAAATAGCATATAAATCAAAAGAATTATTATCCACATCCTTCATGTGATCTATGAAGTTAATTATTTCCCTAAAGTAAGAAGGTGAAGCATAATAGAGCCAGTCCAATCTATTTGAGGGTGTAATAGACAAGAAGCACTTAAAGTTGAGTCAAATCACAATAAATTAAACTATTTCTAGCAACATTCTCCTCTAGAAGAGGTGCTTAAAGATTAGAATTATACTAATAATGAAGGACTTACTTCTCTATTACAGAGAAACCATATTGTAGAGATAGTGGCAAAACTCCAACAGCACTGCAAACTGCAAGCCACATTCCAAGTCATCATAATCAAATCTGTTGAAAACCTCAAATGTTCTTCAACAGGGTAGCACAAGGGGAAAGTAGAAGAAACATTACTCACCACTATACCGACCACCAACCCAGTCCCAAAATGCAAAAGCATTGTTAGGATCAATACCAAACTTTTCCACAAGCTGCATCATGAATGAAAGAAAAGAAAAATAATTGAAGATACAGCCATAATTATAAATAGAAAATGCATGTTTTATGATTTCTTTCTCTCATTAAAGAAAAACATGCATAAAAATGTAAAAATAATACCAAAGAAACTTGAACTTAGACAACTTCACCCTTCTGTAATCAGTCCTTGCTACAGTTGTATTATTCAATCATTATCTGTTATTGATCTTTGGTAGAAATAAATCCATGGATCATACAAAATTGAGCCAAATATTTTAATAGCACAAGTGACGGCAAATAATGCACAAACAAAGTTAAGGATTTAAGAAAGCAAAGTTGCTATGTGTATCAAGACAAACAGTTGTGATCAATCATAAGCAGACATGATTCACTAATGAACAAAGAGTTAAGCATTGAAGAAAGCTCAATCAGATGATGCAAGAAAAAGGAAAATATGGTAATACCATGAGATTCGTGCTAACGGCCACCATATGCTTTGCAACTGCAGAGGGCCTGGAAGTAATGATATCATGAGACAGCCTTCAATTATTATCAAAGTCCATTTTGAATATTGTCCACTCTCTATTCTTTGAAAAATTGGTGAATATATTTAGAAGGTGGGGGCCCAAATCCAGTTTTGCAAGTTTCTACATAAAAAGGAAGGAAACTACAGAACCCCCAACAAACGCCTACTCCGCTATCCTTGAAGAATTACTGTTAATATTGCACTTACCCAAGTGCAGATGAAATCCATTCTCTAAGAGTTCGAGCATTCAGCATAGTTTCAGCTGTTGTAAAAGTCTTTGAAACAACCACAACTGCAATTATTACAAACAACAATAAGACATGCAAGATAAGCCTCCATATCTATCTGTTTATTCATCTGTTATATATAATCATTTACCAAGTGTTGTTTCAGGATTTAATCCTGTGATATTTCTTGCCACGTCAATAGGATCAACATTTGCAAGACTGTAAATAGATTCAAAAGAAGATGAGATTGATTTTTATGGAAATGGTACAGCCAGCTTCTAGATGAGTATCTATAGTAAGCTAGATCCAGAAAAACAAATATCTTACAGTTGCAGTCAACTAATCCTTTCAATCACACTTAGCAGACTTCACAAACATTAGATACTTACAAGCGCAGCTGACGACCCCTTGCAGATTCAACAGCTTCAGGATCTGCAAGATGATATTAATATATAAATATATATTCAACAATTTTACGTGCTGTTATCTAAGGACAGTGATTCTGCAAAATACTACATGTGTGTGTGCGTACATGCACATATATTATGGTGGAATTGCTACTAAAGAAACTATCAAGAATCACCGAACCTGTTTGAAGTGCAGTGTGTACAAACAGTGGACCTAAGAAGCTTCCCCCAATACCAATTGCAACAACGTCCTTCAAAGCCTTCCCTGTAGCACCAACCTTTTAAAAAAAAGGCTTAGTAGTTAATAATGCTCATGAAACATCCACGCAGAATATTGGAGTAGCAAATTACCCAAGAACCATTGCGAACCCGCTCAGAGAACTCCTGGATCTTGTCAAGAACTTTCCAAACTTCAGGGATAACATTCTTCCCATCACTCTGTATGACAGCATCCCTTGAAGCACGAAGAGCGACATGAAGCACTGGCCTATTTTCTGTGCTGTTTACCTGAAAGTGAATCCAACATTTCCAAAAATGAGACACATCAACATCATAAAAAAATTGGAGTAAATAGTGTATGTGTTGACAACATAAAGAGTTTGATGAGTGCTAGCAACACAATCTCTGACACAGTTTTTCTAACACACTCTAATATTAATTAAAATTTATTGAAAATTACAAAACCAGGAGAGAATCATTAATTAAGACATGGGACCTACCAAAAATTGTGATTTCCAATAAATTTCAGTTAATAATAAAGAGTGTTTCAAAAGAGTGTGTCAAAAAGTATGTTACAAGCATTTCTCATAGATATTTAGACTGTTATTTAATTACAAATTATCATATATATATATATAGAGATAGATAGATACCATCACGTATGATAAGTACTAAACTTTTACAATAACTACATTAACAATGAGGTCAACGATGATTTCTCATTTCTGATTGGTTGACTTGATAGTGTAAAACACTGACCAAGCATAAAAATTAAACTCAGAAAATCAACACAAGCTAATAATGGCGTGAGTGTGTTTACATGTGTGGAGTATGGAACTTTATTAGATTTGTATACAACGGCTTACATGTTCCCCACTGTACATGCGATTAATCTTTTCTTTGAGCGATGCAGCCTACAAAACATTAACGCCAGAAACAATAATCAGAATTACGAAAGTCCTTTTGGTGTTTTACCGATTGATAAAAAAATTCAGGCACGAATGAGAAACTACCAACCTCCGCTAATTGAAAGAGCTTCTGGATAGTTTCGGGAGTGGCTTGTTGCCTTGAATAGTCCAATAGAATGTCATCGAAGTCACTAAATAGCATGGAAAATCATAAAAATTATTTTCAATCGCATTGCAAATAGGAATGGGAATTTGAAATTTTCATGTTTTGGACTTGGGAAAAAACCGAGTATGAATGAATAATATAAATGATATTGCTTACACGAGCATGGACTGGCACCGCTTATCATCGCTCAATAGATCGCGAAGATGTGTTTTCTTGATGTCCTCCACGTGTGCCTGCTCAAAGTCGAAACGCGTCGCGTTCAATAGTGATTTCAGATTCACGGTGAGAAATAACAATAACGTGGATTTGTTTCCGTTTGGTTACCTTGAGGTCCTTCCATGGCTGGGTGTCGGAGATGAGAGCGGAGGATGCCATATGCGCAAAGAGTGTAAGTGTGAGTGAGTTTGAGACTCGCTTTGTGCGTTGGATGCAAGTTGGAGCTTCCTGGGAACTTTCTTAACTTGGTTCTTCTAGCCGAATGGCAATTGGCAAAGGTTACACGTTGACACTTGACGGAATAAAAGTACAAAATATATGTTAAGAATATAAACATTATTTCATATTTATTATTAAAAGATGGCGACTGCTGACTGGTTAAGTGAATTATTTGGTTTATTAATACAAGTACCTTTTCCTAATAGGCTTATGGCTTATGAAATTGATTATCGAAGAATAATGTTTTTTTATTCTGATTTTTAATTTTCTTATTTTGATATTTTAAAATTTATTTTTGTTATTTTAATTTTTATTATTAATTTATTATATTAAATAATATCGTAATAACGACTTTTATATTCCAAAGACTAATTATATTAATGAAAATTTGATAAAATAGTTTTGTATAGTTTTTTTAGTAATTCTTATTTTAAATCTCTATTTAGAATAATTAACGATATTAGATTAGTTAATGATATATTTAAAAATATAATTTGATAAAAATATATATATATATATATAATTATCGTGTTGAACTCTT
>JAMLFT010010137.1:0-12111 GCA_026544285.1 Pachyrhizus erosus
ACAAAAATAATGTTGGAATATTAAACAGCAAAAATAAAAATTATATGATTGTGTACTTTGGAGATATATTAAGAGAATTAGAACTTGTGAAACAATTACATATTTATAATATTTAAAAGTTTAATTAAAATAATTAAAAGTTAAAATTATAATTATATAATTATAAAATAATTTGAATAACTAAAATTGTACCATTAAAATTACATCAAAAGCAAAAATTTCAATTATAGCAAAAGTTGTTCACTAGTAAAATTTAACGAAAGGAAAAACCAGCGCAGGATAGAGCCGCAGACTATCGTGAATCGTGACGATGATGATTCAAATGAAAGCATCGAATTTGACACGCGTCAAGTAACGATAAAGCGGGTTGAAGTCCAACACGTGCCAAGAGGAAAGCACAAAGAATAGAAGAACCCGTCCAAGGCTCCGGGAGAGAATTTTGAATCGAACCCACAACCCACAATCCACAATCTTCATGGTAACTTCGTGGAATCCAAGCTATGCTATTTTCTAAGTTCTTAGTTCTAACTAAACAATTTAAAAAGCCCCTCACAATTTTCACTCTGCGACATTCCTTCCATTTCTCAGAGGAAACCACCCAAATTCTAAACCAAAAGCTATGAGGCTATTGAAGGTTGCCACATGCAATCTGAACCAATGGGCGATGGACTTCGATTGCAATGCAAAGCAAATCAAAGAGTCCATAGCGAAGGCCAAAGAAGCCGGCGCTGCCATTAGGCTCGGACCCGAACTCGAGATTCCTGGTTATGGCTGCGAAGACCACTTCTTAGAGCTTGACACAGTTAACCATTCGTATGTTTCTTTCTTTCTCTGTTTCAGGTTTTCTTAAGCCTCGTGATTTTGATGAATCTGTGAATTGGTTTCGCTGCAGATGGGAGTGCCTCAAAGACTTGCTGCTTGGAGATTGGACTGATGGCATTCTGTGTAGCTTCGGCATGCCTGTTATCAAAGGTTCCGAGCGTTACAATTGTCAGGTTCTCTGTCTCAATCGAAAGATTATTATGATACGACCCAAGATGTGGCTTGCCAACGATGGTAATTATAGAGAACTTCGGTGGTTCACAGCTTGGAAGCTGAGGGATCAACTCGTGGATTTTCAGTTGCCTCCTCAAATTTCTGAGGCATTAGGCCAAAAGTCGGTTCCCTTTGGTTATGGCTTCGTGAAGTTTCAAGACACGTAAGTCAGAAATTCACCAGCTATGTTTAGCTTAATTTAGTTTGAGTTTAATATCTATGCTGTCAGAAGTAACGAAAGATATGACTTTTAAGATAGTTATTAACAAAGTTATCATGCATAGCAATTTGTGATTTAATGACATTGTAAAAATCTTTACACCATCACTGTATACTATTTACTCATTTAGTTTTCTGTTTTGTTTTTATTGTTAATTAAAAGTTATGTTGTCCTTTCTACGTCTAATAAAATCGTATATATGGTTTTGAAATTATGCTAAATCATTGCTTAATGATAAATCCTGATGTTAAACAGATTATCGGTTCCTTCTTTTATATTATGTGTGTACTTAACTTACAATTACTAGATACAAATTTGGATTATTCTCTTGTGTTTTAAAGTTGACATACCCATCTGCGTTGCATCCATGCAGTGTTTAGTTGATTGGCTTACCTTTCCGTTATTTCATGCACCTAAGAATTAGCTTGTTTCAACTATTGCGTTGGGTGTGTGCGTGTATTTTGATTTATTTATTGGCTTCCAAGTTTTAGTCAGATGTTTATCCAGTGCTAAATATAAAGCTTTTTCCCTTCCTAGAGCTATTGCTGCTGAAGTTTGTGAAGAGCTTTTTACTCCAACTCCCCCTCATTCTGAGCTTGCATTGAATGGGGTTGAAGTGTTTATGAATGCAAGTGGAAGTCATCACCAGCTTAGAAAGCTTGATGTTCGTCTACGTGCTTTTATAGATGCCACTCATACTCGTGGAGGGGTTTACATGTATAGTAATCACCAGGGCTGTGACGGCAGTCGCCTTTACTATGGTAGAAAAACTTTTTTCTTAATAGAATGATATTTGTACTTTTCATATTTGTGACCATTGCATATTCTGAAAGTTAGTATAAGGACATTCTAACTTCCATTTAGCTTGTTTAGATTTCATTTACATAGGTTTTTTTCCTTTGTCTATAATTTTATCCTGTCTTTGCAACAGATGGATGTGCCAGTGTTGTGGTAAATGGAGATGTTGTTGCTCAGGGTTCACAATTTTCTTTAAATGATGTTGAGGTTGTGGTTGCTCAGATAGATCTAGATGTGGTATGCATTTTATGATATTCCATAGATAAATGTACACAATCTTTAAGACTATCTATAGACATTGAATTCGATTCCTTTACTCATTTTGTTAAATTGTAGGTTGCAAGCCTAAGAGGATCTTTAAGTAGCTTCCAAGAGCAGGCAAGTTGTAAAACAAAGGTTCCTTCAGTGGAAGTACCTTACACTCTCTGTCTTCCTTTTAACCTTAAAATACGGCTTTCTCTCCCACTTAAGGTTAGTTTATTTTCATTTTGAGTTGCAACTTTCAAGATAGTTAAAATTCAATGGCATCTTGAATTTTCTTTCTCAACATTACACTGCAATCACTCAGGTATTCAAGCTACTAAGATGAATATGATTTATTTATTACAGATAAAGTACCACACTCCTGAGGAGGAAATAGCATTTGGACCTGGTTGCTGGTTATGGGACTACTTAAGAAGAAGTGGAGCATCTGGTTTTCTGCTTCCTCTTTCTGGTGGAGCAGACAGTTCCTCTGTTGCTGCAATTGTGGGGTGCATGTGCCAGCTGGTTGTGAAAGGTAAGTTCAAGTGCAATGAGAAGTGCTGTTAGATTCATGTATACTTTTAAAGTTTCTATTTCAGATCAACTAGTGACAGTATTTTGAAGCAACATTATTGCATTTACCATATTGCTTATTTAGGAAAAAAGATTTAGTTCAGGTGACAACTAATCCTGCTTCTGATAAGTAAGAACTGTATAAAGATCTCAGGAAAGGATGGTTAAGAGGTTATTTATAATTGACTGATAGCTGAATCAGTTGGAGAAATGGACCTGGATACTTATAGTTCCTTTCTTGAAAATCCTGCTAAATTGCTTGAATATAGAGCATGGTGCTTTTTACTATTTCAGAGTGTTCAACTTGCAAAGAAGCTTAACTTTGAAATGATGGCCAATTATGAAATCAAGACAGACTACTGGCCTCCTTTTTGTTTTCATTTTCATATTGTCAATATATCAAAAGTGGTAAAATGAGTGACATGTTCAGATATCATCGGCTAATGATTCATAGTTGCCTGCAGAAATTGCAAATGGGGATGAGCAAGTTAAAGCTGATGCAATACGAATTGGAAACTATAAGGATGGGCAATACCCTACAGACAGCAGAGAATTTGCTAAACGAATATTTTATACTGTGTTTATGGGATCTGAAAACAGGTATGTGATAAATTTCAGGTTTTAATGTTTACCCTATTCAGCTATATCTCTAAGTTTCTGTCTGCTATATATTCCATCTGTACTCCATCAATATTTGTATAAGAAGTGCTGTCCTACATTTATTTGTTATTTTTTTAGACTGTTATTTATGGTTTTGATACAAATTATTTTACTCCATTTTGTTTTCAACATCCCCAACCAAATTCATATAACGGTGATTTTGAAAAAGGCTGATTATTTTTGTCGTTGAAACATAATAATGATATAGCATAAGTTTGAGCAGTATGCTTATGGATTCCCCTTTCTAAAACTAGTATCTTGAAAATTGAAATGTGTATGCTTTCTGTAATCCTGGATACCCTGATCTAATGCTAGTATTTATTAAATCCTGCGTGATCTCTTATGAGTTTGAGAGAGGGTCTTTTTGGAACTTATACAATCAGAATAGTTACACTACTGTGCAGTGTAAAACATAGATAGTGGAAGACTATAGCCCTTGAATGCTAGGATTTATTTTTCACTTTTTCCATATTGAAAAATCATTTCATTGCATCAATCAATTTATATCAAGCAGAATCACACGTCAAATACATTACTAGAGTTCAACTGAAAAAATACTCTTATCAGATGTGATGGATCAATAAAATATCTCTCGTTTCAGTTCAGAAATGACAAGGTCACGCGCCAAAGTGCTGGCTGATGAGATTGGTTCATGGCACCTTGATGTTAGCATTGATGGAGTTGTGTCTGCTTTTTTGTCATTGTTCCAAACACTTACAGGAAAGCGACCACAGTATAAGGTAAATGAAGCATGAACTTGAGAATTCTCTTAATCATAAATGACAAGTTCTAGAACTCTGTAATCAATGATGCTGTCACACTTGGGTTTGTCCACAGGAGTATGTTTATATTGTAATAGATCTCCATATCAAGATGTCAGACTAGTAAAATAACTGTGTAGCTTCTTTATGGGGAATCTCACTCTTCTTTCCTAACTAGAGATTTGAAGCCTCTTATATATTTGATGTTTCTTTTTCACAGGAGTCCCAAATAATTTCTTTGTATGGTTTTGTTTCTACAGGTTGATGGTGGATCTAATGTTGAGAATTTAAGCTTACAGAACATTCAAGCTCGAATTAGAATGGTGCTAGCTTTCATGTTAGCGTCACTCTTGCCTTGGGTTCACAGCAAACCTGGGTTTTATCTTGTCTTGGGGAGCTCCAATGTGGATGAAGGGTTACGTGGTTACTTGACCAAGGTATCTCTCTTTAGCTTTGGATTATACTTTTCTTTATTAGGAATTGTTTGGTTGAAGAAAATGTTTTTCTTTCATTTCTTGTTTTCACTAATTACAAAAATGTCAATTTATTTTTACTTTGTTTCCTGATTACAAAAATTTATAAAAACACCTGAATCTTTGAAAACAGGAAATTAAGGTGGTTTTGAAATTATTCATGGAAACAGAAAGATTTTCCTAAACAGATCTGTTGTTTCTCAATTATTTTCTCTATTTTTTTAACATCTTTGGTCCATTTGACCCTAGTTATCAAAGCTTATCTCTTTTTATAGTATGATTGCAGCTCAGCAGATATAAATCCCATTGGTAGTATAAGTAAGCTAGATCTTCGGGCATTCCTGCGATGGGCAGCCATCCATCTTGGTTACTCATCTTTGGCAGATATTGAAGCAGCTCCACCCACAGCTGAACTGGAGCCTATACGTTCTAATTACAGTCAGGTAATGTTCTATCATGTAGCTCCTTCTACACCATTCAGTCCTGATCTCGAATCACTTGATGAACTCTTGTAGTTGTGTTGTTTAAATTGCTTGCACATGAATATAATTTCATATTTGGTATGTGTAGGCATATGCAGGATTTCTGCCTATATTGAGTCAGCCAGCCCGGTTTGGGGGGAGGGGGAGGGGAGGGGTTAACAATAAATATGGATCCATACAGTAGAAACTACAGAAACTTCCAATGACCAACTCTTAATCCAATCATAAATAAGGATCTACAGTAACCAGGGCAATTCTAGAGAAGATGAAAGTCAAAGAGGAACTGATCTTTTGGAATTTAAAATTGCTACAAAACTGAAATTGATGGTGAAAAACTACCAAAAAGTTTAGGCAGTTTCTGGTTTGTAGTAGTTTAAAGGATATGGATATAACAATGTTAGGTGAGTTTAGATAATGAGAACTAAAAGGGTTAAAAACTTGTAACTATAGAATATCAAAATGGGATGTTTTAAACTATACAAACTGAAAGGGAAAGTTGTTGCAACTATCTATAGGACCAAAAGGGTAATTAAATCACTTAGAAAAGTGAACAGGGGTACCATCCAAAGGTGAAGGCTGTTTTTCTAGTTGGGCACATGATGTTCTCTGGATTTCTCTCTTGTAGTTACTCCCTTTTTTGTCTTTATTTTTGTCTTTTTTTAAAAAAAAATAGGTTTTTTTTTCAAATTATTTGCGAAGTTTCTTTTAGAAATATAAAGGAAATCTTAAAGCCTCTAACCAAGGTGTCCACATCTAAGAATTACCTCAAAGTAGGGCAGAGAAGGCCTTAGATCGATAAATCCTAGTAACATTTTCATAAACAAAAAACCATGAAGCAGATATGCTTAGTAAAACTAATTTAGTTCTTTTATTGTGTGGGTCAACAATTAAAGCAACTAGAGGCAAGAGTCTTATAATGAACTCAATCTTATGATAATGTAACAGCTAGAAAGGAATGATCTTTATGACAGGGTTAAAATATATATTATGAAAATCATATATAAATGCAGGATGGATTGTTTTAAACCTTAACTACCTAACAGCTGCATAACTACTGTTTACCACCTTGAGATAGATGGAACTGGGCAGGTTAAATAATCAATCTTTGCTGTTTTCTCCTTGTACTGAGAACTGAACTTACTTATCCAGACACATGCAGGTAATCTGTGACCTGTGTGTGTACACACTTGACTTTATTTCATGTTTATTTACATGATAAGGTGGTCTAGGAGAAATCTAGGAACTAGTACATTCATTTATTCTCTCTTTAGCAATGCTCTATTGGTTTTTTCTTGTTGGGTATTTGATTTTCTATTTTTTGCATTTGGTTTTATCTTTATGCATTAGTAAATTGTTTATAATCAAGTTTTAAAAATACGGAAACAATTACCTCATTCTTTGTTGACCAGCTTGATGAAGTCGATATGGGAATGACTTACGAGGAACTATCAGTTTATGGAAGACTACGGAAAATTTTCCGTTGTGGTCCGGTTTCCATGTTCCAGGTTTATTTTGTGCTTCTCCATCCTGTCTTATTTATGTCTTTGACCTTTCACTTGTTCTTTTTTTATTTTTCATTTGATTAGTAGTGGTTGAACAGGATAGATCAAACATGCGGTAGTCTAATGCATAAGCATATTTTAATTAAGGACCTATTTGGATAAATTTATCTAGAAGTACTTCTAGAAGAATAAAATAAAATAAAAAAACTAAAATGAATTTCTGCATAAACTAAAATTAGTTTGTGCCTTAGGTAATTTGTAGAAATTTTCTCATGTTTAGATAAACTATATGAGATAATTTCTAATAATTACCTTATACATAAGTTAATTTTACTTTATAGAAAAATTCATTTCATTTTTTTTTCTTAATTTTTCTATTAGAAGTGTTTCTGGATAAGTTTACTTAAACATGCTGTAAATATCTGTTGAGCCAGAAATAAGTAGAATAACGAAGTCAAGAAATGTCAAACCCTACAGGTTGTAGGCCTGTAGCTAATATACTTGCAAGTCATTTGACAGGTCTCTGAAAGTAGTTTCATTATTCTGTAAGACCTAAACATTTCGTGATCAGAAACTTCTTGAATAAGATTTTTTTTTCTTTGGATGGGAAGAATTACTGTTGGTGTCTTACATAAAACTGTCTGTACTTGCATCAAAGCACAATACGGCATCACCTCTTTATTTAAAAGCTTGACATGTCAAACATCCTGATGAGAACCTTGTTCATTATTTTCGTTAAGATCTTTATGAGTTTTTTATGTAAGATTTTATTTTCAAAAGCTTTCATTAAAAGAATAAAAATAAAATAAAGTTGTCAACCTAATGTAATGGACTCTTCCAAACAGGCAAGTTGACTCTCCCAAAGGGCAGTTCAGCTGATATCAGCTTTTGGATGGCTTTAGGCTATCAGCAGTCTCTTTATTAACTTGCACTAATAAAAGATAATCTATCTACACCAAAAGGTCAAAGGATAGCACGGTTTGCTCTAGGAGGGCAGCTAATGAAAAAAACAAACAAAAAAATGCACAAAGTTAACTCCTGAATAAATATATATATACCATGTATCTCAAGTTCTATTAGATTGGTTTCTAAACTACCATGTTTCCAATTGAAGTATAAAGCTTAGCAGAAAGAATAAATGCTCTACTTGGCATGATGAAGAAACTTTTGACATCTTAAGTTAGAAGTCTTTGTAGAGTTTTGTAATTTAATGTTTTTTATCCATTTTGCTCTTCAGTAACCTGTTGCTTTCGTAATTTACTGTTGTAGAATCTATGCTATAGATGGGGTGCAAGATTGACTCCATCACAAGTGGCTGAGAAAGTAAAACACTTCTTCAAGTATTATTCTATCAATCGACACAAAATGACTGTCTTGACACCTTCCTACCATGCTGAGGTATGTACGTGAAGCCAGAGTTAAATTCTGCTGGATAGCACTTTGATGTCGGTTGGATTTTGGCTTATTCTTATACTTTTTTGTTGGCTAATGAAAGTTAATCTTTCAATCAACTTGCAGAGTTATTCACCAGAGGATAATAGGTTTGATCTTCGCCAGTTTCTCTATAATGCAAGATGGCCATATCAATTTAGGAAAATTGATGAACTAGTAAGTGAATTGGATGTTAAAGATGTTAAAGATTCGGGCGACCATGAGACAGATGGTGTTGGTGGGATGGGAGTTGCTGCAGCTGGTTCAGGCAATCCTAATGTTGGATTCTAATTAAAATGAACCCCTCCCTTAATAAAATAAAATAAATAAATTATAGATTTCCATAGGCAGGATTGATGAAATTCATTCAACCTACCAGCCTAGCTTTTGTTATTTGTGTAAAACTATTTTTAATAGTCAATCATGTTTCGATGAATTTGAAAGAGGAAGATGATGATGTGCTATTAGTGGAAGATTATTTAATTGAGAATACGGCAAAACAAAAAATAACTATAATTATTTAAAACAACTAGAGTGGTGATGTTCGCATTATAAATGGAAGACGAATCATTAGCAAAGGAACACAACTGGGGAGACCTAATATTTAACGAAAAAATGTTCTGCTATAAGTTGTTGAAGATTTTAATACATTACCATCTAATTTTTATGCATTTCTGAAAATTTGACATGATAGTGAGAGCTATTATGCATTTCTGAAAGATGAATTACTTTGCTAAAATAATAAAATAATACGTGACAATTGATAATAATAAAGTAGCATTCTTTTATCTCTAAACTAATGCAAATTTGCTCAGAGCTGAGCTGAGTATTTACGTGCGGTGTGTGAGAGACAGAGAAATTCCCCTTCCTTTATTTTACAGGGCAGAACGAGTTTTTGGACAGACAACAATTTGCGATCGAATCGTTTAGTCAAGCAAACGTATTAGGTGACTGGGGTTCTCGTGGCCACTTCAACCAAAATTAATTTTAGCTAAGAAATCACGTTTCGTTAGTAAAATTTGGCTGAAAAATCGGCCAGTTTCAACCAAATCTTTGACCGTTGGCATTTGTCAGTACCAGCTATTTCAAGGCATCATGTCACTGACTGAATAAAACGTATTTTATTTACAATGATAGAAGTCATTTTCGTTTTTAATTTACTTTTTTAGTCACTTAAAATTTAAGAATTTTCATCATTTTTTATTTCAACAGATCTAATTTAAGCTCTTAAACCATCTTTGATATAGAATACCTCTGAATTTTTAAGTAAGTCCTATTTGCATATATCCTGTTTGAGATTTTGTTCCAACGGTGGATACATGTTAAGCACTGGTCCTTAACCTTGGTTGATACCACCATTGTGGATGTCCTTAATTTTTTGTGGAACCCATAATATTTCTACATTTTTATACTTTTATTAAAATTACTTTTATTGTAAATTAAAATAATTATTCAAATAAATTTGCTTTTTGATCAACACCCAAAATTGCACTCTTTGAAATATCAAGTCATGCTTAAACGAGAAGGATATCTTCTTTGTTGCAAACTGACTTCCAATTTATTTATTTTTATTTAGATTTTCTCCTCCTTCATCAAGTATAATGTTATATAGGTAAATTTGTATAAAAAATTTATGGAACTTGTATTTCAAATTCTTCCTTAGTGAATTCTATATTACCAGTACAATTTGAAAACCTATAAAATATGATAGAGTTGTTCAATAATGGTGAAAACATAAGAAAAGAATTGAGAATTTTCAATAGGAGATTCACAATTTTGCATAAAATTCATTATTGATATCAATGTAACAATACTATCAATTTAGAAAGTGGTTTAATTATTTCGGTGGATGATATAAATTTTCTAGTAAACATTCAAATACATAACTACTGATTTACACGAAACATTTTAAAAAATTACTTTAGATTTGGTCGTACTGTTTCATTTTCTCACTTTTTTTTTTCTGAACAATTATGTATTAAAAATGTTATTCTGTTTTTAAAAACTGGATTCTTCTATGCCAATCATTCTTACATGTGGAACCTTCCAATGATAAAATTGCGAAAAAATGCTTTTAATATAACAATAAAAAGCTAAAAATGCCTAGCAAGTGTTTTACAACTTAAATAGTAAGTGACAATTGACAATCAATGTTGATAAACAAAATTTATAATTTCTAGATTGTAACTAAATAAAACTAAACAGAAAAATATAAACAAAATAACTTTTAAACCGAATCTTTGAAGTTTAAAAACTTTTAACAAGATTCTTATAATTTTAAAAATTTATAACTAAATCCTTAGAAATTAAAATTATTATGCTTTTATTTAATATTGCTATCATATGTTTGATATTTTAGATGCCAATTTCTAAACTTTTGCCGTCATTTCTATCAATAAAAAAAAATCCCAAAGGTATTTACTTTTAAATCCCTAAATCGCTTGAGAAAAAATAGGTGAGGGAATCAATGATGGATTGGAACATAAAAGAATCTGTTCGATTATGGTGGTAAAAACACCTCAAACGCTTAAACAAGATCTAGTTGAAAGTAGACATTGATGTATACATGAACCAAGAAAGTCGAAAACTAAGATTTAAACAAAACCACATCCAATTAATTTCATTACATAAATCTTTAACTTCTAATTTGAGTCTCATTCTCGACATTGACGAAATATAGACTAACATAATTGACAGCGATGAATTGAAACAGTTAAAGTAAACCTATAAAAAGTGCTGGCGACAAGTATTTAAGACCAAAGCATCCATTACTAAGTTCTCTATGTAAACAAGGTACATATAATCGGTTCTCCATTTCATTTTATAATACCGTTCTATAATATAGTATCACTTGTCCATAACATTTGTTACAGAATGGAAAGGCAAGAGGTGCGGCCAGTATAAAACCAGCATCATGGAGTTGAAATTTCTTAACAAATGTTTTTTTATAAAAATAAATTAAAAATTAATTTTTAACCATGTGTTTAAGAGAGAAGATCAACTATTTCACACTATATTAATAAAAATACTTTAAAAATTCGGAAGAAGTTCCAACTTTCTGACAAATCCATCTTTAAATTTCATTTACTCCCTTTATACATTTCCATTTAAGACAGATTGACAGAGTAGAGTTCCATTTAAGACAGATAGCAGAGACTTAAATAATTAGGACGTTGAGATTTGAATTTATTGTACATGTGAGAATGTCACAAGTTCGATAGGTGAGTTTTTTATAAAATGGCATCAATAATATTTTACGGAGATTATCTGTGTTAATTTTTAAGAACTAATCTATAAAATTTTAAAATTATAAAGACTACAACTAAAAACAGTTGAATTACAAAGAATGAATTAAAATTTCAATTTCTATAAGGACTAACAGATTAATTTAACAAAAAATTAACCGATGCTTTATAGCATTCTTCATTCTGAAAAAGTCTCTACTCTGTATTCTAAGACGCAAGACAGGGACAAAGAGGCATGAGAGAGAATAGAAGTGAAAACCAGACTCATACAGCTGAGAAAGAAGTTTTGTCGTACAAGTAATTTCACAAGTAATATCTTGGCCACCAAAAAAGAAAGCGCAGGGGAATTCTTAATTCCCAGCTATCATAAAAATTAACATACTCCGACTAATCTAATGTTTCTCGTCATATCTAAAGCAAAACATCTTTAGAGCTCATCATGAGAATCATCCTCGTCTTCGCCTGATGCGCCACCTGGGGCTCCACCTGATCTCTGATAGACGGCACTGATGATTGGGTTGCAAACAGCTTCCACCTCTTTGAGCTTCTCTTCGTAATCATCTTTCTCTGCACTCTGATTGTCATCCAGCCATTCCAATGCTTCTTTCACCGCAGTCTCAATTTTCTCCTTTTCATCCGATTCCAACTTGTCAGCCAGCTTGTCCTTGTCACTGATCTGGTTTTTCAT
>JAMLFT010010138.1:0-12111 GCA_026544285.1 Pachyrhizus erosus
AATTCAATCACGCACTTAAAAATAATCTAATTATTTTTAAAAATATTTATTATTTTAATTAATATTCTTCATTTTATTAGTCATGCGAACACTAGATTAATTAAAGTTAAAAAGGAAAAGTGAAAAAAATTTTGAATCTAAAAATAATAAAAACTTGCGCAAATACAAGTTTAAAATAAAATCAAATACGATCATATTATATTTATAGGAATTTAAAACATATTTCAGCCTTTAAAATATTTTATCTTTAGAAAATAATTTTTATTTGATAAAATTTTAATTAAGATATTTGAATTTAAATTTTATAAATAAAAATATAATAAGAATTTTTTTAAATAAAGGTGATGTAATCAAAATTTTCAATAAAAATTAATTATTAATAAAATTGATGAATATTTCACATCAATAACATACAAAATAATAAAATTAACAATGTTTGATTATTTTTTAAAAAAAATTTGCAACTCTTAACAGAAGAAATATTAATGTATCATTATTATATCGTATTTATGAATAAAATTGAAGTACTTGTAATATTATTTAGAAAACAGAATTTTATTTGGATAATTCTAACAATGAAAATTTACATTAAGTTTTTAATATCATTGACATCACAATGAAATTTGACGTTAAATTTATAGAATTTAAATATTATTTAAAATTATAAATTTATTTCGATGTTGACTATTAAATTAAGTTTTTAATTAATTTGAAAAGAAGATAAAAAACAAATATAATATACTACACCGAACTTTTGTTCTTATAATGCAAGCCAATCATTTTCCCATATTTGTTGTCATCCTAATAGTTAACAGCTTCGCCTTCTCAAAATTTGTAGATCTCATTAAAATAACAGTCACACACCTTTGGCCAAAACCAAAAGGAAACACGGTGGGCTAATTTGGAATTAAGATATTATTATATAAATATTTAAGTTTAGTTTAAATTAAGAAAGGAAAAGGGGCCGGCGGGAATGGCATTCGAGATTAGCTTGATAGCGTCAAAATCATAAAATTGAAAAAAAGAAGGTGCTGTTTTATTATTATTTGTCATGAAAGGGTAGTTAAAATCTTAAAGATTCAAATTTCTTTATTTGGCTTGTAATCCAATTCAATTCACCCTTTTCTAATTTTTCCAAAATTCCAGGTCCTGACACTGTCATTTGAAAACAACATAACAAACAAGGAAAAAGAAAGAAAGAAAAGCCTATGCCCATTGCTTCAATTCAACCTCCCTTCCACTTCCACACTCTCACAAACACAATCAAAATCCATTTCTTCCTTTCCCAAACCTCAATATCTCGCTTCCGTACGATAATTTCCCCGCTATTTTCGTCGATCCGCAACTGCTCGCATTGCTCTTTCATCCACATTGCATCTTCGAGGATTTGTTCTTCTTTCATTGGATTTGATCTCTGTTTTCCGAAGCGCCAGTTTCCTTTCCCTCGCCTTTTTCCGACATTGCTTCTCCTAGACAGGTTCGCGCCGATCTGTTACTCCTTCACTTTGTTTTCGCCTCTTTCGTTGCGTAATTGATTCCTAAATATTACAGAATAACGCGTCTCAGCTAATATGCTAGCTTCGAATGGAGTTTAGTGCTTTAATGTTTTTTTTTTTTTAACCTCAAATCGCTTTTCTGTATTTGCTTCTCCGTGATTGTAGTAGTTCTTGAGAGAATCGTTTGAACGAAAACGTTGTTTAATCTCTTTCTTCACGGAATGCCGTACCGATGTTGTACTGGAGTGACAGTAAATTGTTTAATGTAACTTATTTTAACCCTAATTCCTAATGCTGTTTTACTGAGAAGAAGCATATTGTTGTGGTCATTCTGTTTCTGTGATGTTATTGGTAAATTTTTTGTCAAGTATCTTTTGGTTTATTTTTCTCCTGCATTTGAGGTATTAGCTTGTTTGGATTGAGTTTGTGCTTATTAAAATTTTTTGTTGTGGCAGTGTAAGTGTAATTGGTCAAGGGGGTGAGGAGTGCTCAAAATGAGCATGCAGTGGGAGCTGGAGGGGCGGGGAAAAGGGGGAACTGACGCTGGCAATGGGTTTCCTCGGGCAGGTGTTAACTGCTAACCTCAATGAGAAGTTTTTCGGGCTTCTGTCTCTTGATATGATTGTTTGAATTTTTTTTGGTTTACCTTCCCTTTATGCAACACTGGATTTTAATATGGTTTCAGGTAACCAGCAGCTTGTGTCTCTGGTGAAGTGGGTAAATGCTGTGCTTCCGAACTTTAATCTTCCTTTAGATACTTCAGAGGAGGAGTTGAGGGCATGGTTGAGGGATGGATCTGTGTTATGCAGTATTTTGGACAATCTGGTTCCTGGTTCGGTGAAGGTAGTAGGAGTGTCCTTCGCTGTGTTATATACTTGTATATTGCCGTTTTTTTTTTTTGTGTGTGTGTGTGTGTATGCTTATGTTTGATATTCTTTGTTTTCTAATGTGCAGACACTAAGTTAGAGAGCTTGTTTATTTTTGTCATCTTTCTTCTAAGGAATGCATTTTTGACTTCAGGGAAGCGGTTCTTTGAATGAGCCAGTCAGCGTCAAAAGGTTTCTGATAGCTTTGGATGAATTGGGATTGTCTACATTTGAATTGTCAGACCTAGAGCAGGTATAAGAACTTCCTTTGAGCAAATGTAATTTGAGGACATTCTAAGTTATGTCTATGAACCTTATTGGTTGTCCTTGACTAGCATGTTTGGTAAAATTAGCTAATAAGTTAATTGATAAATGTAAAATGACATAAAATGATATAATTATGTGATTAAAAAAGGTAGAAGAAGATCTCATGTTAATTAATGAGAATGAAAAAGAAAAAAAGAAGCTAGTAGTTTATAAACTAGCTTATTTTGATAAGCTATTTAAAGTAGTTTATGAAAATAAGTTAAAAGCTACTAAAATAAGTTCATGTTCAAACAAAACTCAAATTAGCTTAAGCTAGTAAAAAAAGTTTATAAGCTCCTCGAAAGTCTTATTAAACACACTAACGGTGGCTAGATAAATTCCTCATTTGTCTGTACATGGGAAATAGATGGTTTATTTCACCTTTTGTCACACAATGTAGGAGAACCACTGAACAATTTGATTGTGATATCTGCTATTTTATGTTTGTGAGGTTATGTATGCTTCAGTTTCTATCGTTGATGCTGAAACTGGTAGTCTTCTATTTACTTCCGAAGGCTGAATGTTGTCTTAATAAAATAAACTGGTTGGCCATGTTCTAACATGACACTCAAATTCCGTGTTTTCTTTACTTGAGTTTGTAAGTTCTGTCCTAATAATTTTATCTTGTGGCCTGAGAGTGTATGCAGGGATCCATGGTGCCTGTGTTGCAGTGCCTTGAGACTCTGAAGACCCATTTTGCTTATAATGCTGCACGAGAAAATATCCAAAGTTGTTCTAGAAAGAGGTGGGACCAATCAAATCTAACATCCTTAGAGGAAACTGATAGTTGCCTCAAGGATGCTTCAAAATTGCAACATGCTGTTGATGGTTCTGTTTTATCAGGTACTATGATCCATTAGAAAGTGCCTTGCTCTCAGTAGATTTATTGAATATTTGAATTTTGTTAAGAGTCCAATGATGCCATGTGATCCACGTATTTGACGACACCTAATGGAATAAGGATTGGTTGTTGTTTAATTATGTTTTTTTAGTTCTTTTGAAACATTTTATTTGTTATATTATACTTTGTTTTCTTTATCCAGATGGAATCACTTCCATAGATCATACTGGAATAAAGTCAAATGAACTGTTCCAGTTGAAGCAAGGACTGCATGCAGATTTTTCTGATCCTAAACTTAATGAAGTATTGAAATCAAACAGTTTGGATGTAAGTGATGAGATAATTTGTTTGTCTCTGTCAAAACTTCCTTTCTTCTTGGTAATACCATTAAACAAGTCCATATATATAATTGTTTGAATAATTCTCTCTTTCTTCCTGCACGTGCGTGTGTAGTGCCCTTGGGTTCTTGCTGTTAACCCATATGTGACCCTAATATATTAATTATATCTTTTTCTGCAGATTGTCTCAACTCAATTGCTTTTTAATATAGGAAATAGGATCCTAAGTGATATCTTTGAAAGGAAAAACGGAGATGTACCTCAGGTAATTGGACAAAATACGTTTACAATAAGTAATGCATAATGCTGTTTTATTGTTCTAGCAAAATTAAATTTGATTGTCACTGAGAAATAGTTAAATTTTCCCTTTTTTTATATGTTTCTAGGCTCATCGTGCTGCATGCCTGTTGAGGAAAATTCTGCAAGTAATTGAGTTGCGATTTTCAAATCAAGCAGAAAGCATGAAAAATGTAAAATTATATTTATTTTCACATTTTCCCCTGAAAAATACTAGTTTTTCAGTTGCTCTTGAACAATGACCATTTAACTATTTTGCATACCTGAAGCAAAACAATCTATTCAAGGCTCGTGAGGGAAAGTATCAAACTAGAATAAATGCACTTGAAACCTTGGCAGTTGGGACAACTGAAGAGAATGAGGTATTTTTTTTGTTGATGGATCTAGGGGCTACGGCAATGCCTTATTGTCCTTTTTATATTATTACTAGCTGCTAATTTAATTTTGAAGTTGTCTCCACTTTCTACAGGTTGTTACAAGTTGGGTTCAGCAGTTGAAGGTGCAAACCTATCTCAAGCCTTATCATTTAGTTCAAGATAATGGAATGAACTATCAATATAGATCCCTGTTTTTGTTAATTTTACTTGTTATTTTCACTGTCGTTATCATCATTGCTTATATATACAAGGAGATCAAATTACACAAGTATAATTTACATCAATTATTACACCATTAATAACTTTATATAAAATATGAATTTTATTGATCCAATAATTGAATTATAATTATATATTACTTACCTTGATTGTTTGTGTTAAGTTTTGTAAAAATTTAACATCAATAAGAATGTAATCAAATGATTTATATTTTTGTATGTTTTAGAAGTATTTGTTATGTCAATTTTGGTGTATACGGATGATGTATCAAATAATTTTGGCTTAATATTAAATTTTGTGGATATGATTATATGAAAAGAAATTTCAATCCAATAGTAGGTTGATAAAATTATCCAATTGAAAGTTATTGAATGATGAAATAGTTGATGTAGGTTACACCAATACAATTTGATGTCTATCCCTCTATCATCCTTTCTCTCTCTTTATGTTTCAATGTTTTAAAACCAGACTTATGATTTAATTGATGTAGATCTCGGTTCAAGATTCAATGGTTTAACTATTGTTGAATTAATAATAATTAAATTCATATTTTTTAATATTATATTATAAGGAATGGTAGGCACACACTCTTCTATTCATCAAAGTTTATTGAAAACTACAAAAATAGGAGATAGATTCATTAAATAAGATGTCGAACTCACAAAATTTTGTGGTTTCCAATAAATTTTAACTAATGATAATGTGTTTAAACAAGTGTGTTCCTAACATTTCTCTTATATTGTATTTTATGTAATAAAATGATGAGAAATCAAGATCTAAAAATTGTAAATTAACATAAATGACTAAATTATATGTTTTATAAGATAAAAATTAATAATAATTAACAAAATAATTCACTTATGTGAAACCTTTAAATAATTGCATGCATCCAATGCAGCAAAGCAAGTCTATTGATGAGACACAGATGTAAACTTGTCTACTAATACTTTATGCAATTAAATGGGTGATTTTTACCTATAATAAATTGTTTATCTTTTGAAGAGGTGTTCTCTTTTATCACATTGGAAAAAAAAGTGATTTGGTTTATATTTGAATGTACTTTTAGCTTTTAAAAATTTCAAAGCAAAAAGCTTTTCCAATTATAAATGTGATTTCTGTTGGCTGCTAACTTGCTGCAATCATTTGTATCTTCAGTATGCTTTGCAGGTTGAACAAACAAAATTTGTGGAGAAGAAGAAACTTGAAGAGCAGGATTTCTCTCGATTAAAGAAAGAAAAAGTTCGTAATGAAATTGAAATTTCTGCATTGAAGCAAGATTTGGAAATAGCTAAAAGAAAACATGAAGAACATGTTTCAGAGTTAGAATTGCAAGCTACTGAATCTAAAGCTGAATATGAAAAAAGGATAGAGGAACTTAAGCTTCATCTTGCAGATGCAAGAAAGCAAGTGAAGGAATTAGAGACATTTTCAGAATCCAGATCTTTGAATTGGAAGAATAAAGAGCATACCTATCAAACTATCGTAAATTTCCAATCTGGAGCTTTCCAGGTTTGCTTCTTTGTATTGCTGTTTTCTTTATGGTTGTCAATTTCTTTCTTGTGCTATACCATATAATTTGATGATTTATAGGAACTGAGAGCTGCCATGAAGTCTGTCAAAGATGATGTGATAAAAACAAAAAAAAATTACTTAGAGGAATTCAAGTACTTTGGTAGGGTACAATGATTAAAACTTTTCATGATTTATCATTGATATATTTTATGATGGATTAGATATATTTACAACTTACAAAATATGCATATGTAGGAATCAAGCTGAAAGGTCTAGCTGAGGCTGCTGAAAATTATCATGTAGTTCTAGCAGAAAATAGGAAATTGTATAATGAAGTTCAAGATTTAAAAGGTAAATATGATATGGTGCTGATATTAAAGGTTATGAACTGGTTATAGCTTGATTCCTGACCTGATTTATTTTATTTTTTTATTCTTAAACCATTTATGAATAGGTAATATAAGGGTATATTGTCGAATTAGACCATTTCTTCCGGGGCAAAGTCAAAGACATACAGCAATTGAGTTTGTTGGTGATGATGGAGAACTAATTGTTAGCAATCCTCTTAAACAAGGAAAAGAAAATCGCAAGCTGTTTAAATTTAATAAGGTTTTTGGTCAAACAACAAGCCAAGGTACTGCATTCTTTTTTCTTTTCTATTTCATGTTAATTATTAGTAGTAGTACTTGTTTTCTTTTGTTGAAATTGATAGTAATGTTCAACTTATACGTCAATATTTTTCTTTGTAGAGGAAGTATTCAAGGACACTCAACCACTGATTCGATCTGTTCTTGATGGGTACAATGTTTGCATATTTGCTTATGGTCAAACTGGCTCGGGAAAGACATATACGATGGTATGCATTTTATACACTTAAATAAATTATTTATGTTGCATAGCTAGTCTACTTTACTTAGCAATTGCTTTTCTACTAGAGTGGACCTGGTCTATCATCAAAATCAGATTGGGGAGTCAACTATCGGGCACTTCATGATCTTTTCCATATCTCCCAGAGTAGGAGAAGCTCTATTGTTTATGAAGTTGGAGTTCAAATGGTTGAAATTTATAATGAACAAGTTCGTGATTTACTATCAAACAATGGTCCTCAAAAGAGATATCCTTTTCCTTTCTTTAATATATATTCCCAGATCCACAATAGTGGGAGTCTTGTGTACCGGGCTTCTCATTTTATTATAAGCTATGTGACTTTGTATATTCATAATTAAGCTTGCATTCTTATTAGTTTATGTATTGACATACTACTATATGCACATGCATTTAAGATTTGACACATAACATTATTCATTTATTTACTTCATGCATCTTTATTTTCTATCATGTGCGAGTGTCATTTTATTTAGACATAGCGTTGTTTTTCATTCATTTACTTTTACATGTTTTGAAGGAAAAATATACCAAGTATTGTTTCCTTGACTTGCACACACTTGGGATTTGGAATACTGCCCAACCAAATGGGTTGGCTGTTCCTGATGCAAGTATGCATTCTGTGAATTCAATGGCAGATGTCCTTGAGTTGATGAATATTGGGTTGATGAATCGGGCAACTAGTGCCACAGCCTTGAATGAAAGAAGTAGTAGATCCCACAGGTTAAATTCACGGTTTTAAGATTTTATTATTTGTCAATTTTCCAATTGTGGTGAAACAAAACTCATGTTATTTTCTTATCACGCGATAGTGTTCTCTCTGTTCATGTTCGAGGAACGGATTTGAAGACCAACACACTGTTGCGTGGATGTCTTCATCTTGTAGATCTTGCAGGTAGTGAAAGAGTGGATCGTTCTGAAGCAACTGGAGATAGGCTTAAGGAGGCTCAACATATAAATAAATCACTATCTGCACTAGGAGATGTGATATTTGCTCTATCACAAAAGAGTTCACACGTCCCATATAGAAATAGTAAATTGACCCAACTTCTTCAGAGTTCGTTAGGTAATTGTTGTCATTGTTGGTATCAATTTGCACTTGTTATATTTGGTTTCATTTGTTTGTGTTTTGATTTAAGCATATTGTAGTCATGGCTTACTAAATTGCAATAGCTTTGTCCCTTCTATTTTATAGGTGGTCAAGCGAAAACCCTTATGTTTGTGCAGCTTAATCCTGATGTTGCTTCATATTCTGAAACTATAAGCACCTTGAAGTTTGCTGAGAGAGTTTCTGGTGTTGAGTTGGGGGCTGCTCGTAGCAACAAAGAGGGAAGGGATGTGAGAGAACTTATGGAGCAGGTTATTTCTATTTTTGATTGCATTTTACATAGATGTTTTGGTTGATGGGAGTGAAGTCAATGTGACATTATAAACAAAGCACCAGATGTTGGTTATTTCTTTTAGTTTGTTTTTACACTTATGCCCTGTCAGGATTCAGGCCATCCTCTTGATGTAGCTTAAGCTGATATTGCAATATAATTTACAAATGCACACTGACTTGTATTATTCTTGCAGTTGGGATCTCTCAAGGATGTAATTGCAAGGAAGGATGAAGAGATTGAGCAGTTACAGCTGCTCAAGACTAATCATAATGGTGCAAAGCTTCGTACAATCTCATTACGGCATGGGTCATCATCTCCAAGGAGACATTCCATAGGGACTCCCCGACATAGCACGAGACTTTCAGGAACAAGGAAGTTTGGAGTCAATGGAAAAGCAGCTTCTGACATGGATAACTGTTCAGAGTATAGTGATAAGCATTCAGAAGCTGGTTCTCATCAATCAATGGATGATTTCAGGAACAAGTCCAGTTCCCTTCGGTTGAAATTAGCTAGAGATGATAGCAGTCAAAATTTCAATGAGGACATTGACCTCTTAAGATTTGGAGATGCAGATTCGGAAGAGAGATTAAGTGACATATCTGATGGTGGTCTTTCAATGGGAACTGAAACTGAAGGTTCAATCAGTAGTATTGTGGAGTACACACTTTTCCCTGAACTCGAGAAGGCAGCTGAAACTACACCAGTGAAGGACGCCACAACCGACAACCTTCCAGCTGAGAGCACAGAAAAGTGAGTTCTCTCCCTCCCTCCTTCTCTGTTAAAAGTTCACAAGACACGTATCTAACCTAATATAGAATGGTATGGATAATACAACAATGATTGCCTGTACAATGTCTGCCCTTTCATTTCAAATCCAAGTTATTTGCACAGAACCTGTTACTAAGCTTATTTTAATCGGACCTATCTTAATTTGTTTGATTGATGAAGGCTCGTTATGCCATCCAAAATTCCCAAAGCTGCTCAGGTCCCACAAAAAGTGCAGGCAAGACCTTCTAGACTATCATTGAACAAAACCTCCTCGAAGGTTCTGTCAAGTATGTATATTCAATTAACTTACCCATTTGATTCTGTTATGTCTCCAAAATTAACATATGTATTTTACTCTTGCTTCTCTTCTTATTTAAATTGATTCTCCCTTGGTTGTTGTGCTTATTATTTCCTGTCATACATGTAGGTGTTAGAAAACCTGCAGCCAGTAGCTCTTCTTCGGTGAAGCCCCTTAAACGATGGCAATAGTTATAGGTGCCACTTGGATGCTGTAGAGTGCTTATAAATAGCGATAGCTCATAGGAACTTTTTATTTGTTAGGTGCTCAAGGGTCAGCTCATTTCAGCCTCAATCTGTTATTGAATGAGGCGATTTGCAAACGCTAGCTTGTAACCAGTTTGTATGTAAGCATCATGCCCTTTATGCCATATTACTGAATCTGCTGTATTTACAACTTTTCATTCAGTAATGTTATCTGCTGTGTTGTATATGTAGCCAAGGAGGGAAATATCACTAATTCGTCAAACATTAAAACATTACATTTAACCTCTAGCTCGAATGTTTAATATTGAACCACAATTTAGGTGTTAGGCCCGTTTGACTAAAAAAGTAAACTGATTTTAAAATAGTGGGAGTTAGTTGAACTCGTTCAAAACTGGTGATGTAAAACAAATTTTAATAGATAATTAATATGTTTTGGATTTTATTTAACTAAAAATGTTTTTAATTAAATAAAGGATAGATGTTAAGTTATAAATATTTACGCATGAGATTCACTTATAAATTATTATTTAGTGTCTTATTATTGATTCTTTATTTTATACAATTAATTTAATATACAATTTAGTAATTTATGTTATTTTATTTATTTATTTATTTTTAATTCCAAATTAGTTTAAGTTTATATATGTATGTGTGAATAAAATATTATTTAATTAATGAGGTACAGATGTTAAAATAGGTTATTTTAATCGGCCAATCTGTTTAATCAGCTTAAATGGGTTGGATGCTTGGCTTGGGATGTATGATTGATTTTTTCAATCTGTATAATCATACTCAAAGCAATCCACCAATCTCACGGGTGAATTGTGGGTTGTATTGAATTAACTTATTAAGTTGAGATTTATTTTATATTTTTTAATTCTAAAATTGAGATATTTGTATGGTTTACTGAATCAGTATTATGATTGCAGATTTGAGTAATTTAAATCTGATTGCCCAATAATAAAAATAATTTTGAAAACTGCAGTCTTCACCAAATTGTAAAACTGTCTGGGTGGTGTAGTTGGTTATCAGGCTAGTTTCACACACTAGAGGTCCCCGTTTGAACCCGTGCTCAAATTATTTTCTTTTATGTTTATCATTTTTAAAGTCCTTAATTTTTACATGTGTCGGATTTTGCACAGATATTTTAGCTTAATTATATTTTTAATCTTTAAAATTTAAGATAAATTTAATTTTAATCTTTAAATTTTAAAAAATTTATTTTAATTTCTTATATTCTAAAAAATATATGATCTTAGTTCCTAAACACTAAATTTAAAAAATTAAAATAATATTTTATATAAATTAATTTTTAATTTTTTATTATAAACAAGTTAACAAATAAATATTTGTTATCCAAAATGTAAGAAAATTGAAGTTTCCAAGAGGTAGATCAAACTCAAGTAGAAGCGTATTTTAGGTTAAAAATAGTTTAAGCTTTTGGAATGTAAAATCATCACTTAGGAATTTTTTCTAGTGCATACACTTACGATTAAAACTGTTTGACTAAATAGTTAAAATTTTTAAGAACGATTGGATAAAATGAATTTTTTTATGAAATAACAAAATAAGTTTAAATTTCTATTAGAAAAAATGCTCAAATTTTAATAAAGTACATACGTCGAAACCTTTCTTTTCATTCTAAAATAAAGTATGCCCATTTAACTACTACTCACGTTTTAAACTTAAATTGTGTATCAGGAATATTTCTAATTAATAGATATGATTTTTAGATATTAAACCAGGCCGGAGATTAATGTTAAAACAAAATCAGAAATATTTAATTTATATATATTTACATTAAAATAATTCATCTATTCTTTTATAACTTTCTAAATGATTTTTAAACGATTCGTTTATCATTTAGTCTTATTTATAATTATATATGTGAGATGTTAGTGTTTAAATCCTTTTACAAGACTAATAAAATCTTATTAATTGATGTGGAATTAAATTTCGTCCTCTTAAATAAAGTTTTTAATTTAATTTTTTAAATAAAAAATATGATTAAATTTTTTTATTAAAAATGATTAGTTAAGTTTTTTAATAAAAAATAATTATTGACATATCTGATAAATAATTCACATTAATAATATAGTGACAAAAAATCTTTTAATAAAATATGTTTTTTTTAAATATCTTAAACTATAAATGTAACTTAAAAATAATATTAATATTTTATTATAAATATTTGTGAAAATCAAAATTATTAACTCATTTTCTTAGTTACTTTGTTATATAAAGTGTGTTATCTCCTATATATATATATATATATATAATTATTTATTTTTTCAAATCTTCAATCTCCTTATTTATCTTC
>JAMLFT010010139.1:0-12111 GCA_026544285.1 Pachyrhizus erosus
GATTCACTCCTACACTAACCATTTCAGGAAAAGATGTTTGAGGAATTCCATCCACTGTTCCATTTGTCTATAACTCCCCTATGTGGATGATGGACTAGAGATCCACTGTATCAACTTTATAGATATACTGGATATGTTTGTTTTACTTTGTTTCATGCAGCCCCGTTAGTTCCAACCTCTTATGGACAAATCGATCTCCCGATCGTGTTAACACAGGTGGCACCACCAAGGGTTTCAAAATCACCTCCTGGTTTTCTATCTCATCCTAGAAGGAGAAGACCACGTAACTCTTCCACTGGTCATGCTAGACATAGAATAGCCAGATCTGTTCCCAGAATTGACATATCTGAGGAAGTGGATCCTTCAGAAGATCCGAGAGACGATGTTTAAAGTTTTCCTTTTGTAATATTAACGATGTATCTTTAGAAACTTTTACTTAGTAAAACAAAGTAGTTTCTATGTATGTGTATTTTAATTAATGAAAAAGTAATCGTTACACTCATGTAAGTTCTCCTGGAGTCAATAGTATTGAAGGATGCAAATGGCCATAAACCTAGTAGAATCCCTAATTAGGAACATTACGGTGAGGTGATAATCTACGTTAGTTATAAAACCTCTATATATGTATGTATGTGTTTTCCTAAGGATAAATGACTCACTTCTATAACCCCCACCTTTTTCCAGATATAGATGGTAGAAGAATTTCAACCTCTATTTCACTTATCGAGAATACCACTGGAAGGGAGATGGACTTATGATAGATATCAAGGAGATGATACCTTTATGGGCTTTGTTAGGTTCACCTTTAGGCCTACCAACATCATAGTTTCATGGCAGTTTCATTACATAGATATACATGTGATTCTATTTTAGACCCCACAATCCAGATACATTTGTGTTCCTGCAACACAACAATATATTTGGAGTTCTCCTCGCCCACAATCTTCCATAGGTTCAGTTTGAGCAATCAATCAGATAGAAGAGGAGATTCCCTATAGGAAAAGGATCCTTCTAAAGGATCTGACTAGATGAGTTGAATATGAAAGACTATCTTAGATTTTTATCTTTGCTTTATCTATTGAGACATTATAGGAATGTAATAATAGTTTTACTTATACTTTTACCTATTCTTGATATAAAGTCGAGCATGTTTTAGATGAATTCAAGTTGAACGGATATGTGTGAAATGTTATGTTTCATCAAATTGAAATTTCCCTAACTAGTTTAGATTTAAAATTTATTAGCGATAAAGTTACCCAAATATAATTTCTTAAAAAATTAAAAGAATAGAAAGGGGTGTTACAATTACTAAAGATTATGGTGCATTCTCTATAGATTATAAATCACTCTTTTCAATTTGTTAAAGATTAGAAACTTCCTTAATCAACTTAAGAAATAAGGATTTTGTTCCTTTGTATTTTTTCAAAATCAATTTAGTATCTTAAAAGCTTAAATTCTATTTAAGAATAGTTAATATCTCTTATTAATATTTGTTTAGAATCTTGAAGGCTTAATTTCTATTTCAAAAATCTAATTACCTAACTTATAATGCCAAATGCTTATATCATATTTTAAAAAAGATAATCTCTTATATTGACAACCAATTTGTAATGCCCTTTTTTTCTTTTATTTAATAGAAAATATTTCCAGAGTTATTACATAGATAAAAATTTACACCTTAACTAACCTGGGGAATTACAATTTGTCAATCAAACTAACTCATCATAATTCTTTCATTCCAAATTCTCATTATATAATATACACAAGATAGAAAAGATATACATTCTTTAGACATTGTGATAAACAAAACAGTAAAAACAAAAGTTCTTTAACGAAACTCTTCAATAACTTATTCTAGTCTAATTTGAAGCTTTAGAGAGATCTTCTTCATCGGATGACTCTCCCCCTTGGTTCATATTACCAGCCTGTATTGATCCAATTGATGATTGAGGAGGCTAAAGAGTTTGAGGTCGTCTCTGATTAGCTAGCACATTAAGAAACCTGGGTAGTGGAGTCTAAGAAAGAACTATTGCCAAGTCTACATGGTGGAACTATCAAGGTACTACAATGTTGGTGGATCTGAAAGTGAAGTTGACATATCCTATGAAGGTATAATTGCCCTGGACTCTATCACAAGTCCACCTCCCTTCTAAGGGCAAAATCGATAGATGAAAAAGTGGTTGAAATTCATCAGCCATGCTTAGTCTGAAAGAGAGGGGGATGTAGGAGTGAGCTATCGTTTCTAGGATACACACATACATAATAGAAAGTCGTCTATTTAATGTAATCTTTCATCCCATCGTTCATGCCTAAATAGGTTTTCTAATCATTTTTGGGCCCTTCGTAGCCTCCAAAACTACTAACTTTAGGAGGGCTTACATGAGCATATCATAAATAATCAAAATAGTAATCTTTGATTGACGATCGGGAGTACATATCCTGCCTGGTACTTGGTCTAAGATATTCTCAACCGAATTTTGGTAATGCTTCGGTTTGTCAAGGACGCCAAGCTGGTTCTGTGACACCCTTTTTATTTCAAGCGGCTCACAACTTGGCACCTTATCTACCCCCAAGGTCTCACTAGAGTCTGTATATATTCCTCAAGTACCTTTTGTGGTCAACCATTGCATCTTCCTTCTTAAATTCTCACTTAGTAGGGTTTTTAGTTCAATCTACCTTCCTTATCTCATTTGTCATCTTTATTATTTCTTTTTATAGTGGTACTGATGTTATATCAAGGTTCTCAATGGACAACATCTATTTCTACATTACAATCATCTAGATTGTATCATCATTATATGAGTATATCTCAGTTCATCATCTATCTTACGATTTTTCTAGGAATTACTGTCACTAATGGATAGTTAATAAGACTATCTATCTTTCACAAATAGTAGAATCATTCAAATCATATTTATGTACATTATAATGCACAACCAATGATTCATAGTAGTTAACAACACATTTCACTGTCATATAATAGGACAAGGGTAAAATGGTCATTTTTCAAAAATATGTCCTTTAAGTACTCTTATCCTCATTTTCAACTCATAGTAACTCATATAGTTATTTAGGTGTTATAAGTTTGCCTTTCCTAGGCTTAAAAGGTTCTAACAATGAACAATTAAATTTTTTTAATGTAGGGGTATTTTTGTCATTTTTATAAAATATGATTTTCTAGGATTTTCTTTTCACAATTCCACCTAGATTACATTATATGTAGGTTTCCAGTGCTTTTAAAATAATTTACTGAGTTAAAAAAGTCAATTTAGAATAAAAATGAATTTTGTAAAGTAAGAGTATTTTGAACATTTTATATTTATTTGTCCTTTACAATTTTTTTTTTCTGTTATCTTCAACCCTTAACTTTTCAAAAATGTCTTAATATTGCTAAGAATAATTTAGATCATGTTTCCTAAAGTTGGAATGACCTAGAAATGATAAAATCCCCATTTTTATACCTTAGGCATATTTTGGTCATTTTGTGAAAATTTACCTTTATAAATATTTACTTCTGGTTCTTAGCCCTTTTTCCATCTTCTTCCCTAACCCTGGTTCAAACTAGAGGGAAATTTAAAAAGCAATCCCCTCTATGCATGGTGATTTGACTCGATTCTTATTGCAAAAACATAGAAAATAAAATTTCAAACTTATATAGAACAAAATTTGGACAAATTAATAACTCCTCCTACCTCTCCATCGTGCTCAGAGAGGTGCTCCAACGAAGATACTATATTTTGATTCCCTACATGATTCCTTGAATTTATTATCCAGAGCTGAGCTTCGATGGATGAAAAAGCGAACGAAATAGAAGTGGGGTAGTGAAGGGTAGGAACTTATGAAAATTTGAGAAAAGGGGTTCTTGGTTTTTCTCTGATTTGTTCGAACTCAGTAGGTTTTTATAGACCTTCGTTCCCCCCTTTCTTCATGTGTACGCATTCATAAGGCACGGGCGAACATTACTTGTCATAGGCTTGGCGGTGGCAGGGTAACTTTTGTAGAATTGGTGGCTTAAGGTCATAGCGGTTGTTGAAAACTACTTGAGGAAGATGAAGGCTTCAAGGTATGGGGGACGCTGACGTGGCTATGTTTGATTGGGGGATCTCATTGCATATGTTTAATAAAAATGAATGTATGCAGTTATAACTGAACACGACTTGGCTCAACAGTTAAGACGTTGAGTCCAAGTGCCATGTCCTAAGTTTGAATTCGCTGGAGGTGCCTTTCCTTTTCTTGTTTTCAATTTATTCATTCCTATAATTATAATTAACATTAAATATTTTCCTAACGTGTTTCCTATCACCTTGAGCACTTAGCTTAGTTGGTAGATTGTGTCTTTGACCTTTTAACCCCGCGTTCGAGTCTTCCTAGGTGCGTTTTGTTTTTGATTTTTTGCAAATTTTGTTCTTTCCTCCTTTGGCTTTTATTTAATCCTATTTTTTCTGCAATAAAACGCCACGAGCTCCCAGCTCAGGTGGCATGCGTGCTTTTTCTCCTCTTCTTCTCTTGGGTCGCAGGTTCGATTTCCCCCTCCCCTAGCTTTTTTCCCTTCCTTTCTTTTTCTTTTATTCTTTTTCTTTTCTATTTCTATTTTTCTTATATTTTGTTTTAAATTCTTATTAATTTATATTTTATATTTTTAAATTCTTTCAAACATTTTATAATCATACTAATGTTTTCTTCTATTGAATAATTTATTTATCTTGATAAAAATTAATTTATTTTGTCTAAAAATAATTAATTTTATTTAAATCTTAAAATTTTATTTTAATCTTCTGAAAATTTTTATTTTGATTTATATTCTTAGTTCTTCTTTTGTCTTCCATTCTTTATTTACTTTATAAATTTAATTTCTTTATATTTTCGACCCTTTTATAAAATTTCAGATTCTTACATAACTACAATTATATTTTCTTTCTTTCTTTCCTAATCCTCATTTACAATTTATCAATTTACTTTCTAAGACTTAAATCCCTAAAAAGGATTAAATCAGAAATAAGTCAGAGATAAATTGTAGAAATACCATATCATATATTGCAAACTTTTGGGATGTTACAACTACTATTCTAGTGAGAATTGAACTATGAATGCACTGATGAATTTATTTTAACTATGACTAAGATGTAATTTTATTTATATCACTGATGCCTTACTACGCCTATGTTGCAATTCATTATTTGAAGTTAAATTCAAATGATATATATATATATACACACGCACACACACACATATAAATTCAATTTTTTGCATATTTCTTGTGGAATCGAAAGAAGAATTTTTTTTATGTACTTACTGATATTTCCCAAACATAAAGATTAAATGTATATACATCTACGCATACACATACATAGATGCTTGGATCTCTTTTTGAAATAGTTTTCAACATACCTTAGTATACTTGAATGCCATAGCTTAGTATACTTGAATGCCATGAACCTGATCTATTTCATTATTTTAATTAATTCAATTTAAATAGAGTGTAATTTGAGGCGTCACAATTAGTTGAATTTGAGGTGTCATAATCCCTAATTATTGCAAATTCAAGCACAATTGTTTAGTTGAATTAGACAATTAATCAATTATCTAATCTCAATTAGATTCAGATTAATCAACCTTAGTCTAATTCTAGTTCTTATTCCAAAAATCAACCATAATTATGAATTTGAATTTTAGAATAAAAAAGAAAAGAGAAGAGTAAGATGATAATAAGTTGTAATTAAAAACCATAACTTAAATTCTAACTACAATGCCTCTAAATCCTTAAACTAAGCAAAACCTTTAGTCTTTGATAGAGATTTCCATTGAATAACTGAGAGTTGAAAATGTATAAAACCTGATGTTTTACAAAGTGTGTAACCTATTTATAACAATCCTATCTTTATTAATCTAATCACATCTATAAGAATTTGACAATATATTTAATAATATAATTAAATATCTAATAGAATCTCCAAGAATCTAATCAAATATGTAAGAGATAAATTACAATTTTTTCTAAAAAAGTTGATTTGTAAAAGCATAATCTTTAAGTGTAATTTTGACCCTAAAAATGTGGAAATTAGGCTAAGATAGGGACACATAAAGTTGTAGATCTTTTTCTGAGATTTTCGAAATGTCTTAGGTCATCAAAATTCATGTTCTATAGCTCAAGATATACCTTATGCAAGAAAATAGTGTCAAAGTGAGAAAAAAAAAAGTTCAAAAGCTATAAAAAGTAGAAAAATTAAGCTCAATTAGACTCATTAATCCACAATTTAGTCAACAACTAAGGATTAAACATAAATATAGATTAATTGGGTACAATAAAAATCATAAAAGTATGCCAAAAAAATGTTCTATTAGCCTCCCAAAAAATCATGTAGCATTTTTATACACACGCACACAAAGCACAATAAACCTACCAAGGGTGTAGCTTAATTGGATGATAAGAGTGTGTGAGTTGTTGTAAACTCTTGGTACTATGGATGAAAAAGTGCATTAAACTTAACAAATAACAAGATTTTGCCCTTCTAATAGTAGTTGACTTACTAGAACCTTCTATTATTTCATCTTCAATACTTAACTTTACATATGTAGTATTTCCTATATACTAAAATATGCATAATATAGTTAACCATGTTTTAAGTCCTATAAATATTAAAACCTTCATTTTTAGTCCCTCTATTTTTAATCATTATTTTTTGGTTCCTCATTTTATAAAATGTGTGAAAAGTAAATCTAACCTAAAATAAATGATGAATGAATCTACCATTGCAAAATATGATGAAAGAGAATATGGTTACCTTGATTAAAATCAAGACTAATCTGATCATAATTAACATCAAAGTGATCATAATCATTAACAAAATTTCTACCCAAATTCACTTTGGACTAAAAATAAAATTTTCAATTCTTTTTAGTAAAAGGTAGAATGTGTGTGTGTGTGTGTGTGTGTGTGGTTTGCACTGCCTACCAAACGACTCATGAAAGTTTAGAAGAAGCCATAGTAAACATTATTGTTTTAGGTTTCTTTGGACAACTCAAAGGATGGTGAGATAATTATCTCAGTGAAAATGAAAGACACAGTATATCCTCAGCCATCAAAACCAATGATAATATAGAATCCATCCTCAATGAAAACGGAGAACTCATTCCAGATGTTGTAAGTGCATTAATATTTACCATAGCTCAACATTTTATATGTATGGACTAACAAAAACCTAAATAGGGGTAGGAGTATATGTAGAAGAGAAATATGTAGTAAATAAATAAAATTAGAAAATCGAAGCGGCGGTAGTCCGCGCTAGACCGGTTGGAGGGAGAGATGAGAAGAAATTAAACACTGGAGAAGGACTAGTAGGTGCTTAATTCATAAAGTAAGAAAAGAAAATAACAAGCTAGAGCGACGATAGTCCGCACAAGGCCAACAAAAAGAAAAGATGAAAATGCTTACAGAGAAATATATTAAAAAATAGAAGGAGGCTTACAAAGAAATATTTTAGAAGATCTCTTTCTAGACTCTCTCTCTAAACTTATATTTTGAAAAGGGTGTCTCATAATATGTTTGAATTTTTACTGTTCAAGTTACATGACTGGTACTATAGCTATAATTCTAGTTTTAATCTTCATCAAGCTTGTTTCCTTCACAATCATCTTCGTTTCTAAACTTGTCATATTAAGAGGTTGTTGCAGCTAAAAAGCTTGGCAAGGAAGGTTGCTTAGAAGATTCTCCATCTTCTTCCACTTGTAGTGGGGCAAGGATGTTTTGCAAATTTTTTGCAAAACTTAGCTTTGTTTAAGATGCGACTAGTGTTGCCATAATTTGAGCCTTTTGATTAAGAAATAGAGAGGTTTATGCATTTGCTGGTTTGAGGAACTTGATATTATTTGCAAACTAAGTTCTTATTTGCTTTGTGCTTGCATTGGTTGCATCAAAGAGATTCCACCATTTTACAAAAGCATTCCTTTGTAAAAGTGGCAAACTTTTGGGATGTTCTTGCTTTTCATACCTGTATTTCCATGAGACAACCCATGCTTAGGAAAAGATGGAAAAGCATATCAAATCCTTTGGAATACATGATTTCAATGAATCAACTTTTGATTGGAACAGTTTGAACCCCTCATCCACTACTGGTGGTAAAATTTCTAGGATTGGGCCAAAGACGTCCCATTGTTGGGAAAACTAGTTTGGAAAGCTGTATTTTGAGTTTTTATTGAAGTAAATTAACTAAGAGTGTTGATTTATTTTATTTTGATACAGAAAAACTTTGGACCAGATATCCATATAATCCTAGTAATTGAATCCAACAAGATCACAATATTGTGAAAATTTTTGTGTTTGATTTGGATTTTTCTTAAATTACTTTGGGGGTTAAAACCTTTAATATTTTTATAGTTGAGTGATAAATTGTTGTTGGATCTTATGGATCCTTGTAATGCTTTATTGTGACAAAATCTGAATCAACTAATATAAACTTATAAAACTATCTAATTTTGTTAATTGCTTATGGTTTAAAGTGAAAACCTTCAGGAAAGACTTTTAAGGCTGTAACGCTCTTTTTCATTTATCTAACTTAATAAAAATTTTGCAAAGTATTTTTAATTTTCAATTGTGAATTAATCAAATAAAATTTAAAACTCTACATGTCAGGGAATTATAATTTGAGAATACCTAATTATTACTATAACATTCATGCAACTTATAATTAAACTTCAAAACTCAGTTTGACGTATATTGAAAAGGGTCAAAGTACAACTGTATATATATATGACATCTCTAAAACATTAACTATGCTTTAATACATGAACCCAAAAATAGTAGATATGGTATTAACTTTTAATCCCCTCAGCGATTTTTAGTCAAAACACTTAGAGGGGTCTTTTTCCTCTGGTGATTATTCCCTTCCTTATTGATTATTAGCTCTTACTTAGGTCGAGCTTGTAAAAGAATTTGGATTTGGAGAGGGTTGGGCACATTTGGGAGCTGCAGGAACATCAAGTGGGACCACAACATATCTGGGTGACAGTGTCTGTGTTAGGATGACATGGATGTCTATGTGAGAAAATTGCCAAGGGGCTATGACATTAGGAGACCTAAATGCAAATCTCACATAACCTATGAAGGTGTCATGTCCAACCAATGGGTCATGGGTCCATCATCCTCCTAATGGTATGACCGTCAGGTGACAGAGAGGATGAAATTCGTCTGCCATCGGTATTTGAAAGGTAAGGGGTGTAGGAGTAAGTCATCTATCCTTAAGCACACAAATACATATATATCATTTCTAGCTATCACATACTCTTATATCACCGTATCATGCCTAATTAGGGTTTCTAATCATTTTAAGGTCCTTCGTAGCCTCCAACACTACTATCTCTAGAAGGACTTACACGAGTGTGTTAGTAACAATCCAAGTCTACATTTTGGATCGATGATTGGGAGTATATATGCTGCCTAATACTCGATACAAGATACTTTCAACTAAAACTTGGTAATGCTCCGCTTTGTCAAGGGCGCTAAGCTGATTTTGTGACACCCTATTTACTCCGAGTAGTTCACAACTTGACACCTTATCTACCCCCAAGGACTCACTAGAGCCTATGTACATTCCTTAGGTACCTTTTGTGGTCAACCCATGCAATCTCCATTCTAAATTCTCTCTCGTTAGGTTTTTGTTACATCCTTATTTCTTCACTTTCATTCATGCATTCCTCTTTGGTACTAGTTTTGAGCTTAGAGGTACATTTCTATGTTGACTTTCTTTTACATCAACTAAATGATCATTATTCAAGTTTATTCAACTTTTGCTTGAGTAAATTTCTCATTTTGTCACAATTCAATGTTTCATCTTCTGTCTTCAGGTTATTTATTCAATTACTATCTACTTGAGACAATTTCACAATACATAAGGACTCATCTACTATTAGTAGAGACAAAAAATACACACAAGCATCATCATTTAAAATAGTAATATCACTAATTAAATAAAATTTCCAGACAATATAACAATGTTTATAATCAAAATAGTAAGAAAAAGGATAAAATCGTCTTTTTATTAATAATTTTTATTTTTATTTCTTTTTGTTTTCTCTCTTTAATTTCCTCTGTCCTATTTTATTATTTTTATTTTTATTTATTATTATTTTATTTTACTATTTTCACCCCCCATTTTAGTATTCTTATCCCCTTCTATGCTACTATTTGTACCTTTTGTCTAATTATTCTTACTCCCTCTGTGTTACTATTTACACATCCTACCTTACTATTCTCAGCCCCCTATATCTTTACTATTTGTACCCCCTATTTTTACTATTTCTTTCTCTATTTCTTTTCACTCTCAGTCTCTCTTTTGTTATCTAATCCATCTTACTTCATTTGATCACCCTTTGTCCCATCATTTTCTATTTACATATTCTTATCTCTTTTCTAATTCTTTTCTCTCCTTATTAGATTCTCCTATGTTAGAAAAATATCCATACATAATTAATATGTTTCTGTCAATGTTGGATACTATGATAGGATCAAACACAATTTCTTGTACAAGCAGTATAATTGAGTCCAGCAGAATCAAGTTAACCAATAGGATAGTTAGAGTTAAAGCAATTGATGCATTATCAGCATCTAATAGAGATCCTATAGCCAAGGAAAACATTTCAAGCTTATACCAGTTGGGCAAAAATGGAGATGACATCTATTGAAAAATGAGTAATAGAATGGGAGAGCACAAAATTGAAAATTTTTCTAGAATTTACATATTATGCGTTAAGCAATTTGTAAACTATTCCAGAATTGGCAATAACTATATTGAAACTAAATCGAACAAAAAAATAGGAAATTGGGGTGGATTTTGGCAGAATCATAATGTGTTGTAACCTCATATTTTTGCAAGTTCTTATCCAATTCTAGAGCAAGGAAATATATTTTTTTTGAATCCTAAAACCATCAGAATGTAATTAGAATCATTTTAAAGAAGAAGTAGAGGTCCTCCTACCTTTTTTGAACCTCCGGTGAGTTATTTTCAACTTTTCAACGAGCTTTCCAAAACTCCGACAAGATTGATGCATTTTTGTTTCTTTCGTCTTTATCCTAAAATGAGGCAACGTAGTAATAGCCGAGCGTACTCTAAATTTGGCTTCGAAAAGAAATTCACGAAAAGTGCTGGTTTCTAGGGAGAATTTCAAATTTGAAAATGCACATTCCGTTCCCTTTCTCCGCCTCCGAACCCATTTATGTATGTGTATATCTAGTCTGTGGCCTACTACATTTTCGGAGCTTCGTTTTGTCAGGGAATAGCTGTAGTAGGGTGCTTGCAAAGTGGCGGCATGGCGAGCTTACAAGTTTTCTGCTCGAGGAGGGAAGGAGTTATGTGACTCCTCCTATGGCGGTCTAAACATTCTAGGTATACTTCAAATAAAACTAATTGAGAACAATTGCTATCAAACGCGACCTGGCTCAACGATTAACACGTTGAGTCCAAGCGCTATGTCCCCTCCTCGAATTCACTTGAGGCACTTTTCATTTTTCCATTTTTGATTATTTGTTATTTTATTTGTTGCTGGCTTCATCCCATTTGGCGCTTTTCCTTAGCATTACGAGCCTTCAGCTCAGTTGGTAGGCGTACTCTCCTCTCTCTACACTTGCCTTTGAGCCCGCTTGGGTGCTTTAGTTGTTTTTCCCCAATTTTTTCATCCTTTATTTTATTTATTAGGTATGTATCATATACTATATTTTGTGTGTACTTTTCTCCAGAAATCTGGTAGCTTATTGGCAACGCCTCTATTCCTCTCTCCTTGGATAGGGGATCGAATATCGGCTGGTGCCTTCTCCCTTTTCCTTTTCTTTTTCCTAGTTTTCTTTTTCATTTTATTTTCTATTTATATTTTTTTAAATTAGTATTTTGATCTCTAAATTTTTCTAAAATCTCTATAATTTCTTATATATTTTTCTCTCCCTATTCTTATATTTTCTCCCACTGAAAATACTTAAATATATTTACAAATCTATTTATTTTAATTTATGTTAATTGTGTATTTAACTATAAAATTCAAATTTTTATCTCAAAAATTCATATTGTTATTATAAATTTTTATCCCCTTATTTCTACTCTTTTCTTTTACTTCTATTTATTTTTA
>JAMLFT010010140.1:0-12110 GCA_026544285.1 Pachyrhizus erosus
ATATATAATTAAATAATTCTAACAAATAAATAAAAATATTAATGAATTATTGATATTTAAGATAAATTATTTAATTCTAACATAATAAAAAATAATTGTTTATTAAAAATAAATTTTAGTAATAAATTTGAATGCAAGTAAAATTTAATGTGTTTATTTATAAAATTTGTCAAGTTTAAGGATTAATTGAAATGAATGAAATTTCATGTTGTCTATTTACAAATAAGATAAAATGTAAGGATTAATTATGATAAAATTAAAGTTTATCATTTCTATTTGCAAAAAAAGGTAAAAATTAAAGAGGGTTAAGTATTTTTTTCCTCTTTAATCGCATTATTTCTCCTAATTTCTTTAATTATTTCTTTATCCTTAATATTAACTATAACAAAAAAAAAAGAAATAGATATCATCTATTTTTTAGAATATTTGCACTCAATAATATTCATAAATAAAACTTATAATAGATAAAAAATGAATAGTTAAATGAGTATCCACAAAATTTAAATAGATATTATAACTTCTAATTTATTTAATAGGGTAAGATAGGTATTAAAATACATGTGCGAATGAAATTTTTTTATTGCAACAATACTTAAATATCCTTATTTAAATATATAATATTATATAAAATCATCCTAATTTTTCATAAGTTGCCCACTTTATAGGACATAAATATGTGTGCATTATAAACTTTGTGTTTAAGATTAAGTCAATAGAAAAATTCATGCTTATTGTCAGGTTCCTTTTATTGTTAAGATATTTTTACTTATTATTTAACAAAAAATATTATGGTTTTTCAATTTTTTGATCTTTAAATTATTTTTTAAAGATAATCAAAGTAATAAAAAGATATTGCTAAAGTATCTTTTAAATTATTTTAAAGCTACTTTTGTAATAAATATATATGGATATCCACAAATATTTACATAGGTGTGAAGGTGAGAATATGGTAGATTTTTATTTCATGAGGTGAGTAATAAGGGATTGTTACTTGTGTCTGTCATGTTTCATTGTCGTTCTTGTCTACCTTCACCAATCATCTCTAAATTTAAATATTAAGTCTTAAACATAATATTACTTTTATGTCAAAATAAAATGAAAACTCAAAATCTTACACTTTTATTTTTATATTTCTACTTAATTTTAAAAAATATTTGCTCAATGAGCTTGCGTGTCACAAGTTTGATTGGTAGGCCAAAACAAATTACTAAGTTAAATATCCCTACTCAACTTGCCTAAGAAGATAAGTTAAATGAGTTTACTTATTGGGCTAAGTCTATTTTGTCACAGATACAATAAAAACATATCATGATGCAACAATAGGCTTTTTAACCCATGCAATGTAGATAAAAAATAATTTTATGTAATTAGTGTAACTAAAATGAGTATTTATTAAAATAAGATAAATTGATAAAATGAATGTTGAATTTAAACAAAAGTTAATATTGATATAATCAACTTATTAATGCAAGAACATTTAATTTTTAATTTGTAGAAATCAATTATAACATTGTCGACTAATCTTTTTTTATTTGTTATCTTTTAAAACTTAGGAAGTTGACAATTACATTATTTATTATTGAGATTAAAATCTAATTAAAAATGCAAGACCAACAATGTTTCTATAACTGTCACCGTTATCACCATCACCCTACAATCATTATTGTTCTTGTCCCTATCACAATTGTCATGTAATTGCAATGATGGTGACAACAACAATAATAAAAAAAGTGGTGAGATGATGATAAGGACAATGATAATAGTAATAATAGATGCTTACGTTTAGGTGCATGTTTAAACATTTATCCTATATGATTTAGGACTTAAGATATATGTTTGATCTATTTTAACATGTTTATATATTTAATTAGTACTAGAAACCTCATTCTTAATTAATAGATTTTCATTAGTTTTTCTCTAATTTTTGTATGATTCAAGGAAGAAAAAAGAGCTTTTTAAGGCCCTTTTGAAGATCCAAAATTTCTATCTACACCCTACACAAAGTGGATCACATTAGGTGACAGGATCATGATTCAAAAACACCTTTTTGCTATTATTGCTCACTAAGTATGTTTATTGCACTTAGAAAAATCAAGAACATAGAGTTATATTTTTGTTCGTTAAGTGCAAGATTGTTGTGCTCATAAAAAAAAATGAAAACTAGAAAGCATGTTATTTATGTGCTTAGCACATAGTAGATTATGTTGAGCATAAAGTCATTTTTGAGAATAATATTTATTTCAAACATATGTTTTTTATTACTTACATAATTAGTGTATTTGTTGTAATTTTAACAATTATTATGATTATTATTATTTACACTTGATATTCATTCATTTTGTAGATTGCATGTGATTTTGAACTTTTGGATTGTTAGTCTTTTTCACCAACGCTTCACACTAGTTTCACCATTGAGTTTAAACTTATGTTACTAATTGGTATTTTTAGTGTCATTTCTTAGATAATTGAAATGCTGCACATATTATTTTAAAATTGGATGTGACATGATACTACATAAATGATTATACATTGTTGGATTACTTGATTGAGCATTACCATTGTCGTTAAGTAGGTTGAGAACTACTGTTGTAGCCGTCATTGAGAGCTACTTACTTATCATTGCCATTATTTGTAAGTATATTAAATGTTTAATAGTATTTTTGATATTTTAAGTATAATAATTATGCCATTTTAGTATTTTGGATTTCAATTATGTTAATTGAGTCTTTTAAGTATATTAAATGTGTAATTTTAGTATTTTAAATTTTAATTACATTAATTTGGTCCTAAAGTATGTAGTTATGTGATTTTAGTCTTCCAAATATTTTAATTATGTAATTTTTATTCAAAAAATTTAGTTTTAACTTTTAATAACATAATTATGAACTAAAATTGCACAATTGTAATACCTTAAAAATTTTATTGACATAATTAAAAATTAAAAGTAAAATCATACTATTGTAATACTTGAAACAACAAAAGTACAATTAGGCCTAAAATTTATAAGTTGCTAAGTTATTATTTGTGCTCTTATTTAATTTCAATTAGAGTTATATCAATTTGTATAATTTTTTAATTCAAATATTTATTATGTGAACTATTGAGATAAAATTTTAATTTTAATTAGAAAGTAATAATAATTAAGGATCTATATTTAAGCTTTGTTCTCATGATAATGCAATCAAATATATTCATTCTTTAACAAAGGAAACAAAGTCATCTTTACTGGATAAATCTTTTATATATTTAAGACAAAGGCAGTTAAGGATGGATAAATTGACAACTTTTTACATGTTCTTCATTTGTGGTATTCATACCTTTGTTACTCTAAGAAAATTTGATAATCTTAGGAGATGTTATGATCAAATAATTCTAAGACTATCACAAAATATATAATCTAGAAAATTTGTATTGGTCAAATAACATTTCAGATACCCTAAAACATCCAAGTATTATTTGGTTTCCAATGATTTTTGTTATGGTCATGTAAGATCATATAGGATCATATCTTGATTTGGTATGCTTCAATGATCGAAACAAAACAATATCTTTTATTTTTTTGGTTTGCAAAATATTCTATAATTTTGTATATGATTAATTTTAATAATAAAATTTATCACCTTTAGTAGTGTATCTTTTCTCAAACATGTTTTTTTTTTTATTAACTTCTCTCAAATATGTTTTTTATTGGCTTAATTATATTTTAGGTCTTTAAGTATTATATTTGTGCAATTCTAGTTTCTCAAATTTTAATTATGTCAATTGAGTTCCTCAAGTATCACAAATGTGTAATTTAGTCTTTCAAATTTCAGTTATGTAATTTCAATCCTTTTAAATTTTGCAATCGTGCTGTTTTAATCCTTAAATATTACAATTGTGCAGTTTTAGTATCTCAAATTTCATAATTATAAAATTAAAATTGATTTCTTAGAGACTAAAATAATGCAATTATAATATTCATAATTACAAAACTTAAGGGACTAAAATTACACAATTACGGGGGACTAATATCACAATTGAAATTTGAAAGATTAAAATTGCATATTTGAAATATTTGAGGAACCTAATTGACATAATTGAAACTTGAGGGACTAAAATTATACAATTGTGAAACTTAAGGGATCAAAAGTATAATTAAGCCTTTTTTTTTATCACAAGATTTGAATTTAAGCTCTTTTATAGGCCTTTGTTTGTTTGCATTGAAAATGGACGGTGTGAAAGTGGGGAGTGTTGAAAGGAGATGAAAGTGGGAGAGGCTGATGGTTTGGTTGGACTAAAAGATGTGTGAAACATTTGAAAAAAAGGGAGGGGGTCTTATGTTAATTTATTTTCATTCAAAAATAAGGTGAAACAAGCTGAAATGCATGACAACTTGCACAATTGAAAATGCGAAATGATTTCTTGGACAAAATTGCCTTGTCTTGCACCTCGTGAAATGAAACTATTATTTTACAAAATTATTATTAATAAGGGCATATAATTGATGGTGCCAAAATGCATAATGGATTACTTGCCTAATGATCATGAAATTTGATCAATCAGTTGCATATAATCGATTATGCTTAAACATAATCAATTATATGTTACTCGATTATATGTTCCTGGAAAATATGAGTGTTTTGTGTCAATATTTGATATAATCAATTACCAAAAAAACAGAATTAATTATATCATGTTATATGTTATGTATTTATTGACTTGTGTTTTTTACTCGTCCAAATAAAAAAAAAAGTTAGGATTAAAAGGATATTTTAATAATGAATGAATTTATATTTTTTTTTATTTATCAATCAACTTTAATTCAAATTTTTCACTTTTTTTCAATTCTATTTCACTTTTATAAAAAATTTACTTTTTACTCTCTTTCTATTATATTTTATTTCTTTTCATTCCTTTTCATTTTTTACACTTTCATTATTTTTTATCCCTCTCAACCAAACACAACATAAACAATTTGAGTTGAATGTCACTTTGAACATGAGCATATTGGTTGTTGAAATTTTTATTTATTATCACCTAATGGCTAAATACTATATTTTCCAGATGTTAATGCTAAATAATATATATTAACGATATCCACGTTTTATTTAGCATTACCCACAAAGGCTAAATATTATTCTTTGTTAATTTTACTGTCTTGTGTATAGTACACTGTACTCATGCATATGCCTGGAGACGAGTTAATGATTATAAAATTTTCATGAGGGTTTGGTGTTTTCAAGGATCAAAATTTAGCAATAAATATTTTGTGTAGTTCCTTCATAAACATAACCCTTATTCTTTTTGTAGTTTTAACTTTTTTTAAGGTTCTTTAACATAAACAAATAGAACAAAGTGAAGATTATTTCAATCACGTATAGTTGAGACCGAGAGTTTCATTGTGGCCAAAAAACTGATATAATTTTATTACCTTATGTTCTAGATCTAGGCAATAACCTTTATACAAAAAGCGCACAACTTACTCTTGAATATTAGTACAAATTTTCTATAATATGTACTTTCTTTTTACCAAAAATCACGAACTATTTAATTGTGAATCGGTGGTTTCCTCGAGGCTGGAGTGTAATCCATGGAAAACACGTCACCACCAACGTTAACCTCCTCATCTTTGGGCTTAAATACCTTAGCATGCGCTTCCTTACTATGTTGAACAGTGTTGGCATCCCCGCTAGTTAGGTTGCTTTTTTCTTTCAATGTTCGTGCTGTATATACAAAATTGCAAAAACATATTAGTAAAACTTTGAAAGATAGGGGATATTAAAGTATAAGAATATTTAATTTTGCATCCAAATTTGAGCAATTTGTGACAAAAGAAGTACCTATAGATTGGGAGGAGAAGAGGCAAAGGATGACGAAAGCCACAAATAGAATGCGCTTGTTTTGTGAAGCAGCCATCTTAAAAAAGAACAATTAGACTTGTGTTGTGTGCTCTATAATTTCTTAGTTCGCTCTTTAGCTGAATATGCCATACCTCATGCTATTTCACTCCTATATATAGACGCGGGGCATGCTAGTTTAACTGTCACATGCCACTAAGATTACTAGGTACGTATACAAAGACAAGAGTGGTAATTTGTACATGAGTGTATCACATCAACAGTGTCTGGCTTGAAATAGATGGCTATCTGTGGCTCTGCTTTGGGGAAAAGATTTAAACGAGAAAAAAACAGAAAATCCATCATCTCCAAATAAAACTCAAAGTCTCAAACTATACTGTACACGTGTTTTTGGGCCGTCTTGGTTTCCTTTTCATGGCCATCTGATTCCTATACACCTATATATTAATATTGTTCCCCAACTGTTCCATGCATATTAGTTAGTGATAGCCTTTGTCCCTAAATCTAGAACAAAAGCTATGGGTTTTTATCTTTTCAACCCGTGTTCACATGCGAGAAACTCCCATATAGGACTCTTGTCTCTGTCTTTGGATTCAATTAAGTATAAACAAACTAAACCAAAATTAACATTATTCCTTTTATGTAAAAAAATATAAACTGTAGAAAATTCCAGCCCTTATTTTTAAACTGCCACTTTTTAATCTATGGATGATGTGTGAAAGGAGTAAATAATAGCTATGTTTTGATTTTATTGCATAATATAATTCTAGAGCAATAATAGATGATCAAACTCTAGATGCAGAGTCTTTGATTATGTGAACTAGTTCTTGGAATTTTGAAGTTACGTTCAATAACTAATACTAGTTGAAAATATCACATACCTCTTGGCCACTAGAAAATGACATTCATGATTCATGTCGATTGCTTGCTACAGTATAGGAGAAAATATATGAAACTTTGAGTTGGGCCATTGGATCTGTGTGCCAGAACATGCAGACAAGATAACACATTCAAGCCTGCAACATTGATGCGGGGCCATATGTCAGGCCTGCAACCTGTTTACCCTGCCAATCTGAAGCATCGTACCTCACCCTGTCAATCCCTTATTTTACAATGTGAAAAAGATTTAGTGAACCATTAGAGTTATGCTTCTTCTTCTACCTGCTAACATTTTGGCCTTCGTAATCAACAATTTCCCCCTCTTTTATTGATTAATAATTGAATGATTTACATGTCGTCTGTCAATCAATCTCTATGAGAAGGGCCCTTGTGAAAATTATAATTAATTAATTATAAGTAATCATTCAAATGATTAATATCACACATAGTTGGAACTAGGGCATGTATTTTCATAATAATAATTCTATCCCTTGATAAAGTCATGAGAAAAAGCATTAAATATTTTTAAATATGTATTTTTCCCTGTAGAAGTAGTTAATTAACAAATAAAGTTATCAAGTTCATGCATTATTTGGGAGCTAGTAGCAATCATTCAATTTCTAGGTTGATGAAGGCGATGCCTAGTTTGACTTACTTTAACGCTTAGTCACAGATAATGGTAGTTTTGTTTGTTGCGGGTGTTTTCTTCCCCTCGAGTTAGATTGTGTGAACAGGAGATTTAATCAATTAATGATGGAGGATGCAAAGCATTAATGAATGGAGGGAGAAAACGCGACAATGGTGGGACTAGGATCACTTTCAGATAAGACATTGGACAATGTTTTTCTTCTTTGGAAGAGTAAGACAATAGACATGTAATCTGGTCATCAGTTGAGTTTATGTGAGTTAATTTGAAAAATTATAATTTATCAAATTTCGTGTTTAAAGGCTAATTAATAAGATTCTTCATCATAAACTCGTAAACACATATAGTTTTTACGGGTTAAGTAAGCATGAAAATGGCTGCACCTCCCGCTACACTTTAGAGAAGATTATGACATATCATATGCTTTGTCAAGGATTTAATAAGTTAACTTATCCATTCACTCTATTATTTTTTGCATAGTATATATTAGTGTGTGTGTGTGTGTGTGTGTATGTATGTATATATATATATAGACGTACGTTTAGTTTTTTCTTAATTTAATCAAGGGAATTTGATATTATATATTCGATTCTGATAGTTGTTCTTTTTTCGTTCTTATCAACACACATCAAGAACTGTTGTCTGGAATGATCGGATAATGAGTGATGAAATAATGAAATAAACTGATATGTTTAGAATCTTGACAAGCCCCATTATTTTATATTTGTTTCTCAGTTCTCACCAATCTTTATTACCGCTCTATTTTTTTCCCCATACTTTATATATTCTCTAATTTTTTCCCTAACAATATTGAATTACGTAGAGGAGAGCTTCTTCTCGGATAACCAGTTAACTAACCAGGATATATTCATCATGATAATCGTCAATTTAATTTCATCCATATTAATATTTATATTCTTACCAATAATTAAGCATACAAATTAAAAACTTTGGCTGGAGGTTAATTCCTTGTGAGTGATTACTGATTAAACTCCTCAGTTCTTTGGCTTCTGTTTAACATCGATCACTGAGCGTTGTTCTACGAGTGTACGATTAAGTAACTGATTGATAGCTTCAGAAAGCACTCTTTAGGGTGTAGTAGCATGAAATCATGGGAACCTATAACTTCAAATCTGTAAATGCCAAATGGAGTATAAATTTATTCTTCAAATATATTATTACATCTGTTGATATTTCTTTGTCTTCATGTGTACTACTTTTGGTTATTTATATAATGCATAATTTAATTTAATGGCTGTGACGACTGATCCACTCATTTGTGTCTGCATATATAACTGTTTCATTTGCCTTCATGCATCTCTACAGCTTTTCTAAGTTCTAATATGGGAGTTCAGTTCAAGCATTCCCAGATGTTAATTACGTACTACAAGAAATGATATATAGATTAAAGCTTCAAGTTGATTAATTCGTGGCTAGTCTTTCAAATTGTTTACAGCAATTGATCAAATATCTTCTTTAATTACATATGCTTCCAGAATAACTCCAGTTACTTGAGATGTACTCCATAAGGAAATATAATGAGATTCTGAGGAAGGAATAGATGTTTGAAAAAGGATAAGATAAGGGTGAATTTATTATGCGTCTGTTTCTTTGTGACTGGAACGTCTACAAATTCTATAAACTCTTCTCAGTAATAATATGCCCCCTTAACATTCTCTTAGCTCAAAAACTAGATATTTACATATAAGTTCTAACTTCTAAACTTTTAAATTTATATATGATTACGCAGCAGCTAGACTGGTGCTTGCTCAAAACAACTAGGTGATTTAAGTGTGGAGCTTCCTAGCTTCAAAGTTCAGAATTCCTGAAAAAGCACTGTGGATGGTGCTTTTTCTTACAAAACTGAAAATAAAAAGCTAATAATTAATTATGAATTGGAGGATTCTTTTTTGCAGGAGTGTAGTCCATTGTAGCCAAGTCACCATTATCTTGTTCCCCTCCTTGGTTTGGCTTAAATTGATTTTCATGGCTCTTCTCGGTGGAAACTGGAGCTAATTCATCCTTAGTCTCTCTTAATCTTCTGGCTGTAAGGAAAACCAAAGAACACAAATTATACACTTAGATTACATACATACAAATTAATTATGACTTGAAGAGTAAAATATGTTTTATTAGTCTTTTAGTTATGCTTTAACGTAGTTTTAATTTTTTTTTAAAATTTTGGTATTCATAAATTTCAATTTTTTAAATTAATTTTTGTTACCCGTTAATGATAACGTGATATGCTACCAGTAAATGGGACATAATTTTTTTTAAAATTTAAAATTTATTAGGATTACATTAACAAAAATATTTAAAAAAAATCAAAGCTAAATGGAGTTAATTTTGTAACATAAAAAATATATATTTAAGTTTAATTTGGAAAGACACAGAAAAGTAAGCTCACCTGTGGCATTAATAGAAAGGAAGCAAAGCAAGAGAAAAGCAACCAGAAGGCAGCGTTTGCTTGGTAACATGGCCATCTTACATGAATATGTGGTATTACTGCGAAACCTTGAACTTGCTTCAAAATCTTCTAATTGCCGTCTTTTTATAGGCAGAAAGAGAAAGTGGCTGCCAACAGAATGTGAAGACATGTGGTGCACTGCACTCTTCATGGACAAGAGAAACAATGGCTACAATTTTGGTTCAAATCAATGTCTCCTGCTCTGTCCTGCCTGAAAATGACACCCTTTTGCTTGGAAAAGAGGATCCAAGCTAAGACCAGGAATGGCTTCATTCCCTTCATGTTATTTAGTTGGCACCTTGTGTCCCCAAACACTTCGCACTATGTCATTCGTGAATCAACAAAATCTGCACCCAAAACTATGGTGGCTAAAGTAATAAATAAAAGAAATATTATATAAACTAGCTAAAAAAGAGGGGGACTCCATCCCTCTTTTCTAGAATACCCTATGTACGTACAAGTACAAGGGTCTTGTAAGGCTGTATTTATAATAACTAAAAGAGAATGAATGAGATTGAGTGTAATAAAAGAGATTAATTTTTGATAATTGATAAATTAAGATTTAAATTTTTATTAAAAGAAATAATTATATATAGTATCTAATTATGCTTTAAATAAGTTTAATTATATATGTAAATAATAATAATAATAATAATAATAATTATTATTATTATTATTATTATTATTATAATGAAAAGAGGAGTTGGACAGATCACGAGTTTTCTTTCCTATCTTTCAAGAATATGATATGGAGAATTTCAATTTTGCCTACATATATACACTGTCAGCGTGACGCCATTTATGAAACATCTCTTTTTTCTTTTTTCACGTGGTATATATATAAAGACAATATATATCTCAATCTTATTTTTGTACTAGTGTGTAAAATTAGTTAGGAAGTATCTCAAAAAACATTTAATTTATATTCGATCAAAAATTAACCATTCATCAACATTTGAATTCTAAAATAAATCTTAAATGATGTGGAGGAAGGGAAATTGTTCATTTCCCTCTTCTCGTACATGGATATACCTGAGTCATGCAATGAATGAATTTGATTTTAACATTTGCAGCACGAGAAGTTCCCTGACTTTCCTCCAGCTATTTTATCTGGCCACCATTTACTGCTCATGATCGATTGCATTCAGAGCACCATACTAGTAGCTCCTAGATGTAGACTTTGCTCCTGCCTAATATACTTTGTTCTTAAGTCTTGTATAATTTTATTTCATAATTTTACCTACAAATTAAAAAAGGTTAATGGAACTACGTTGCCTTTGCATCAATTGAAATTAAGTTTGGGTAACATATATACAATAAAGGTTCTTTCTCTCTCCCGGGTCTGTGAGAGTGAAAATTTCCCTTCTCCTCCATTTATTCTCTTCACAGTATATTCTTGCACCATTTCAAAGTTAGAAATTGCGAAATTTAAATTTCACGCAACATGTATACGCACACAATATGGAGTTGATACAGACACAAAGTGGCTATGTACATATAGCTAATTTACATTGAATTTGGAGATGTTAGTGTGATCCTCATCACTATGTAATTAACTAAATAAAATTTCTGAATTTCTCACTCAGCACAAAACCTAATATATATTACGCATTATAAGGCCAGACTTGGCAGGCAGAGCAACACTTCCTTCCATGCACACGGCACTTTCCCTGCCACATGCATAGAGCGGCTGATATGCATCCATGCATACCCCATAGAAATAGGATAAGAAATTAGGAAGAGCTGCATCCTGTGTAGGCACCCTCTTATCTAATTATGTCCTTGTACAATATCATTTCCATTAATCATGCATAGTTAAACAAGAAAAGAAACCACATAACGAACCAAAATAGATAACCGACATTAATTGATGGTTCGTTCATTTTCAAATAAGGCGACCAACAATGCTATGTATAGAAAAATCACGTGGGAAGGACTGCTGATATATCTAATTGTGGGGCTGCATTGTCCCTTAATTGCCTATAAATTGAACATCAATTTATATTGATGACAAGTATCAAAGACAAATATTGATGGAAAAGAATGATTAGGAATAATAAATTAATTTAAAGAGATATAACCTTTACCTAAAGAATTACAAAGAAACTAAATCATACGGTAGTTTTGGAATAGGTCATCTTAAAGTACTCTTATAAAACAAATATAAATTCATAGTTATCCTCAAAATAATTATAGAAAGGAGACAAATAATCATAATAAATTGATGGTTAAGATATATTTTTGGGTTATTATATTTTTATATTTTATATTTTAATTTTTT